>JANIJG010021440.1:0-24971 GCA_024611175.1 Megaceryle torquata | reverse complement strand
TATTTATTTAAGAATCCTCCCAAAAGAAAAACAAACAATCACATAAAAAAAAAAAAAAAAAAAAAAGAAAGAAAGAAAAAAAAAAAAGAGATGCTGTTCTTTAGGTGATAAATGGATAATAGTGTCATACTAGGACACTTCTGTATGCTTCCCTAAATAATATCCCATCTTAATGCAAGTCAAAATCAAATTACTTACATTACAAAATAGTATTGAAATAAAACTATAAAAAATAAAAAGATTTGTTATTGATATCAAATAGCTTGTAACCAGTGCTGTCACTTGTTATAATAAAATACCTGACCACCACAGTGAATAGTCCTACTGAAATTCTCACATATGAAGAAATACATAGTATGTGTTGTGATTTGATCTTCCTGAGACTGCACATAATTTAAAATTATATCTGCTGAAAAATATTAATGATCCCTTTAAACAGAATAAATGCATTATACTGGCTAAAAATAATTCAGAAGTTCACTGATCTAGAAATTAAACTGTCACTGACAAAATATCAAGCTGCACCTTAAACAGTCAGATCAACATAATGTTCAGTAACACAGAATGGTATTTCATACTAGATATTCCTTTAAATTTGATATGTTGCATCTTCAATCTTCTGTTACCTGACCTGAATTACTCATAGTACATAAACCCCAAGATCACTATGCAAAATTATTGTCCTTTTTTTTTTTTTGTCTTCTTTATTTAGGTGAACATAATATGAGCATAGATTATTAAAAATAGACATCAAGAACTTTAAAAGAACTTTTGAGTACACATATTTTTAATTCAAAGCCAAACTTCAAAAAAGCCCAGACAACAATGCAATATAAAACATTGACAGCGTTTTTTTAAGACATTCCTGAATTGTGACTGTAACCCAACAACTGCAGCTAGCCATCTAAACCTCAAGGGTGAAGCACATGTCATATGACCTTCTTTACCTACACAGAGAAGAACATAGGGCAGCCATATTCCTGACTGGAGTAGGCTGGCATAGCTTCTGTTTAGTCAACAGGACTAAACAGCTTCACAGAAGCTAAGGATCAAACACAATACACAGGGAATTTCTAAGCAAAGGAAAATTTAATAGTTCCCTTACTTAGCTTGGATAAAGGACAGCTTCCAGAAGTGGTGTGATTTCCTGTTCTTATCTCTCTCCATCCCTTATTTCAGTGCATATTCATTATATTTTCTTAACAGAGACAGTTTCCTCCACTCAGATACAAGTTTGCATCCTATCATATTCTTAGAAACACTTTATAGGCAGGGTTACACAGTAATTATATCAGGTTATATTCTCAAGCTTTCTCTCCTCTGTAAAAGTGAAGTCATTAGCGTCAGTCATTTGAGTCCCGTGACTCTTTGGCAACAATGGATTACTAGTACTACCCAGTTAAGCTATACATCCCTTTGATGAAAGCTCTGTTTGGTTGGCTTTTCAGCAAACTGACATGGTAGGAAATGTCTAAAGATTATGAAGTTATTAATAGGATATAAGCAAAAGTTGCATGTATGTAATGGAGGATAGATGTGCAGCTGGCACAGCTTGTGATTTCTATTAGCAGACGCATACTGAATTGCAATTTTAAAGGTCTGATTTTAGTAACATGACTTTGTATTGTTATTTTATTCTGATTCATGGCCCTGTGTTTAGGATTCTGTCTTCATGCAGAGTATCATGAATTTTCCTAGAAAGCAATCATCATATGTACATGACAAAAAATACATATACTTGCCAACAAGTCCCTACATATTTGTAGTGGTTATATATATAATTTGTTACTAATTGGTATAACTGCATTACTGCAATTATTCATTATGAATAAGTTTCATACATTAGTAGAAACTTTTAAGAGAAAACTTCAGCTGTGATCTCTCAGATGAAATGCCTTTGAAACAATGATAGCTGAAAAATCTTTGAAACAAATGCATTTTCAACTAATTGGTTGATATAAAAATAACTGAAAATGGATCATCTTATTCACTCTAAGATACTCTTTACAGAAACAGTCAAAATATTCCTTTCAGATTTATGCCTTTTCAAGATAGGAGCAGCAGTTGCTGTGATCCAGCTTATCAGTCTTGACCAACTAAAACAAAAATAAAGATTTTTGATAAATAAATGAATGGATATAGATTCTTAAAACACAATGGACCATTCAGCCATCTAGTATTTCCCTTTTCCTTTTTACTATAAAGACTGAATTGAAATTCTTGTATTGAACATTATAGTTGTTTGCAAAAGTATATCTTCCAGTAGGGTATTTGGGTTTCATTTGAATTAAGAATTATAAAATGCAAATATAAGCTTTGACTTGTGACACCATAATTCCTAATATGTCTTCTTTTGCAGTATTTTAAATAAGATGTCTATATTTTGTGTAGTTATCAAAGGTAGTGAAAAATGTACATATAATTAAATAATGCAGTATTTTCCACTGATCTTAGAATTAGTGTTCTCTGTGGCACAATAGAAAAGTCAGATCTCAAAATGAAATGTATAAGGAAGAAAAAAGATGTATTATTGAGCCAAGATCGTCTTCCAGCAAAGTCTTAAGCAAAATATAATCTCCACAGCACATCTGGCTAGGTGAGCATAAATAAAAAGGACAAAAAGGCTGTGACCTACCAGAACACATTACTGTCAGCTATATCTTTCTTGTCTCTTAAGAGTTCTTTCCCAGAGATTCCTGAATTACAAATCCTAATTAGTTATGTTATTAATCTTATTCACATGAGAAAAGTTACATGTGTGCACAAATATTTGTTGGATTAGAGACGTAATATGCTGCTGGTGGCTTTTGGAACATAAGCTCCTTTTAATTTTCTGATTCATTGAATGCACTCCATTTCAATATTAAAAATCTTTGTTGTTAGTTGGGTTTATGATTTTTTTTAAGCATGTTTAGTTTTATATTTTCCATAATTTAATAAATATATACAACATTGCCCAATGATAGTGAAGAAAATAAATTTATATTGGAACTATGGTGATACTGCCAAAATAGATGCTGCTTAATAAATAATGTCCGCGGTTATAAGGGCTAAGAAACTTTTGCCTTGTACAAATAATAAAACATCTCCATGTGGGGATGAGACATTTTAAAAGATAATTAAATATTAATAAGAAAAGGGTGTCTTTTAATCACAAAACTGAGAGAGCAGTCACAGGATCTGAACATGTGAGAAAAGTTACATTTAAACTAGTAAAATACTAAGACTCTGCTCCCAAATCCCAGTGTTTGTATTGGCTTCATTCCAAACAGTAACAGGACAAAATCTAAAATACACAAGAGCGCTCACTCAACCTGCATTACTGTCTGCACTGATTTCCATAGAAATTAAACACTGGAAAGAAGCCATGGCAAACCACAGTTTCATAGCTGATCTGGACAAACATGAATCAGGACACGAGTGAGAATCTGACATGCTATGAAGTCTAGTTTTATCCTGAGATTCCTACAAACAGAAAGAGATTGTTGTGATAGGACAAAATGGAAATGAAGTGTGATGCAGAAGCAGCTGTATACTTTTTATAACTTATGGTAATGGTAACAAACTGGGCGTTCTTGTTTTGATTCTTAAAATCAGGAAGGTCAGAAATAAATCTTTATAAATTCCCTATCCTTATTTATATGACAATCTTTTGTCCTTTAGTACTCAGTACTGTTTTCAGATGTTTATACAGGTACTCCTTTCAATCTGCTAGGAGCAACATATGACTATGTGAACATAGTTATCTTCAACTATGATCAGCTATCATCCTTTATAATTAAGAACCTTTACAGTGACATATCTGAATTATGAATTTCAGCAAAACACTAAATTTAAATGCATTTCCAGGCAGTAATAGTATTTTTTTCATTGGAAACTTGAACTCAGCTAACAAAGCCCTTAATATTTTGAAATAATTAAAGCAGACCCCAGAAAAGGACTATTCACAAGAGTTCACAGACAAGAAATATATTCTAAGCATAAACACACTTCAGTAGTCTAACCTATTAAAACAGAACAGATTTTTTTTCATTTTCTGTTTAAAAGAAGATTAATGCTAATGTATATGCAGCAGAAACATTCAACAGGAATCTATTATTTATGTCAACAAGATATCATCAACACATGCTATTAAATTTTCTTACTATGTTTTCCTTGCTGGGGAAGCCCTGTAGGCATGGCCCAACAAGACTATAATAAGATGGTGCTTGTTCAATAGCTGAAATATCACAAACAATAGTACCACCCACCCTCTTATTTTCTTCCTTATAGATAACGCTTGCTTTCTTCCTTCTGCAGTTCCCACAGAAACAACATGGATGGCTTCACACACTGTGAGCTGTGTTGACCTTGACATTTGTGCAACTGGTCAACAGTATCCATTTTCTAGAAACAACCTTTCAAGATCCACTTCTGCCATAATTTTTTTAGAATAATTCAGTAAAACTCCTTTTCATGCTTAAAATTTCTGCCCTTTCAGGCAACTCTAGAGAAAACCAGAAGTTCTGTGCTGATTATTTGCTTGTTAATGAATATGGCATTTGAATCACAAGGAATGAAAACTCAAAACATAGAAATCAAATTAATTTTGACCACGATATTGAAAATGGGATGTAGATGAGTTGCTTTAGATCTGTTATGTATATATAGACACTTATATGTATGCAGATATCTTTCCAGTAATGAATAATGATGAAATTCTTTTTCCTATTCAGGATCAAAAGTGTGCTAGCAAGACTGCAGAATCTGGGCTGTAAGAGATTAGATACATATTTGCAAATATACACCAATCATTCTTCATTTTCCTATAAATATAGCCTTCAAGCTTTTTGTGGATTAGAAATTATTTTCCACATGTTTCTGCATATGAAAACTGGCTCAGGCTTTCTAATCTTGTTAGCATTGTACCATTCCATTTGTTGAAGCTGCATTTTAATTGCTAAATTGCTTGCCACTGGTTACTTTAAATACATTCTCAATTCCATTTTAACCGTGAAAGACTTTCTGAGGTATTATGAAACTTTCTCTACGATAAAGGTATTCACATTTCAAAGTAAGCCTTATGTTTGTGTACTTCATGGGACATACAACATTAGCTGAGATAAAACCACTTATATGTGTGATATAACAAGGGTGATAATATGGCTTTGCTGCCAGCCTGAATTTTATGTACCATGTATTTCTCATTAATGTTAACTCTGTTTGCCTTTTCATGAGGAAGATCTGATTCAGAAAGAGATACAAGGCCTAGACACATAATTTGGATTCAGGTGACATGATATTTCTTATGACAGTTCTTACTTCTTAGGCATGAGTAAAGTTCATATCACCCAGACTGTGCAGGGAGCTGCCTAAGACTGTAGGAGACAAGTGTGGGAGAGCATCTTCAGTTTCATGTGTTTCTTCAGATTAAGTGGTTTTATAAATCGAATGACAATTTCTTCCTATGCTTAAGATATGCAGCTCAAAAAATTAGAGGAAGGGCCTATCCTTTCTTTCTCAACATGGACAGAAAGTAAGCTTGCTCTCTTCCTGTCCAATAGCTCAATATCTTTGGAGTTCTAGCTCACATTTCTGGTCATGTTCAAGGACTTAAAACTTGAATCACCAATCTTGAAGTAAAGTAATGGAGTGAGATGATAAGGTATATTTAAACATCCATCTGCAATTAAGATACTTCTACTGAAGTAATTTCACTTCATCGGGAAAAAATAAGTGTTTGTGGAACATGTTTAAAGTTTTTGATTTGCCCTGGTAGACTGACATCTACTTAAGACTTTTTCCACAGTCACACTTCAGCTGAAGTACTTTATCTGGTTTAGTCAACGCACTCCAAGAAAGGTGTGAAGATGTTGGAGAGGCTGTAGAAGAGAACAATGAGAATAATCAGAACTTTGGAAAATATGGCCTATGGGAAGATGCTAAAAAAAATTACTATTTAGGTCAGAAGAAGTGAGCTAAAAGCAAAAATTACTACAGTCTTCGAATACGTTAGAATTATTAAATTATTCCCCTTGGTTACTTTGGATAGAAATTTTCAGAAATGTAGACTTATGTGACGTGAAGGGATATGAATCAGCTTCAGCTTCACACACATTTAAGTGATGAAAACAAAGGCATCCACACATAAACTAGGTAGGTAGGCTATCATCATATTCAGTGGAGCTTCGAGAGCTGTTCATCTTAGCCAAACCTTGACACTGACACTTAGTCCTGAACAACACTGACACTTAGTCCTGAACTCCACTGACTCAATTGAATAAATTTTCTCTAACAGCAGTTGAAATATTAATCTGACATGCAGATGTTTCCTTTGTAAATACCTAAATGTACATCTGCAACTCAAGATAAGCTCTGCTGTAAGAATAATTTTGCAAGTGAGGATGGTGAAGTTCTGTAATGGCCTGTGTACGCTATATCAACCAGTAACAGCAGAGAGTGGTTTATATAGAGCTGATCTTTCCTTAGGGCAAAGGCAAAACTGTTCTGTAAAGCAGAATAGCCTAGCTCAATAAAATAAAATTATGGCTTTTGCAGCTCTGTTAAACACTGCCTAGAGCAAGCTCTGCTCACTGCTTCTTCTCTGGGGAACCACACAGCATGTGGCAGAAAGCAAAATTTTCTCCCTATGCATGTCCAAGCAGGCAAAAATGCAGATGACACTACATCTCCCATTCCTGAGACTGATTGTATTAACTTGGCAGAAACTCTATGGGGAAAGGAAAGAATCAGATGAAGTTGCCTCCCACATTTTTCTCTGAAGGGCAGTAACAGCATCACGTGCAATTCTATTCGAGCAAAGTCCAGTTCCCAAATCAGAAAACCCTTAAATTAACCTCTTATAAATATAGGCAGCAGAAAGACAAGGTTGTGGATCTTGGAAGGATTTAGGCTCATGAACAAAGTACTCAATACTGTTACATTTATTCTTTAATAATTCATTCAATGTAGTTAGGTATGTTCTGCAATTTTATGTATCTTCATATTACTAAAATTCAATTGTCCTTATGCAATCTGCTGTGTATACCATGATACACATTCATTTCCATGTTCAAACACAAACTAATCTCATTTTCATCTGTTAAGTCTAAAATCATTTATGTCACCTTGGAACACCACAGTTCACTTCCCAGACAGTAGTGAAATGGCAGACACCACCTTGAAATATGAATTTCACCTCATCTAACTTAAGGAAATTAGACGAAGAAATCCATTTGACTTCATCTGTTATCAGGCAAGAAAGACAGGTTTCTTCAGCATCCATACTAAATGTCTATGATCAGTAGGATGAATGTTATTAACACTGCTTTCCACAAGTGGAAGAGAAGGCTTAGGAGAGAATTTATCACTGAAACTGTTCAAGAGCATATATCAAATGCACAATCACAAATTAAAAAATTGTCAAGGGGTTTGGTGACAACATCTCTTTGATGCACTATTGACTGCTAGACAGAAGACTTCAGATTTTTTGTGTATTAACTTGTCTTGTTTGTGAAATCAGTCTTTTCATATAATTATTGTATTACAGACAGCATGCCAAAAGCAGTAGTGTAACCTCCAAGTATGAATAGGTGTAGAGTCAGAAAGGTGTTTGTACAAACACTGACATTAATTCTGTCTTCTGTAGGGCTATACTGTACCATTTGATTTAGACAAATCATGGAATCACAACACGTTATATTTCTGTGCTACCTTCCTTTTCAAATGACTGTATGGATTTTATTAATCTTTCTAAAAATAATTGGGCAAAGGAGAATATTGTTTCCTTGGTTAATTTTAAAAATACACTATCAGTTACATTTGGAAACACACACCAAATCCTAGTTCATTAACTTATTCTATGCAGAATATCTTCAGTTCAGCAAAGTATATCCTACTGCTTTTACTTCTCAGCTGCTTTTTAAAAAAATGTAGATAAATGGATTAAAATAACATGATGGATATTGTAGATAAGTTTGAAAGATAATAATTTAAACACTCATCAAATGACATTTTTTAAAAGAAAAAGTATTTTAGAATTAAAAATTTTATTTTGCTGATATTGTCTTAATTTGAACAATCAAATTAATTCTATTAAAAATTTCCTTTCTGTTTTTCTCCCTTTCTTTATCCTGAAATGTTAATAAGTATAATGATGAAGAAGCAGAGCATACAGAAATAGTTGAATTTTAATAGTAAAATATTCTGTTAGTAAATATATTGAAGTTGCTTGAAACACATTGTTTTGATAGTATTAGAAAAAAATGGGATAAAATGTCCTAAAAAAAAAAAAAAAAGAAAAAGAAAAAAAGTCTTCAACATGTAGTATATCATTACAGGTACAATAGGCTCTAAATTACAAAGTAGCATTGGGGGTTTTTTATTATTTATTTATTAGAGACTTAGTCTATCAGTTAGTAAAAAACAAAACTCTGCCATCTGCCTACTGTACAATCTATTTAAAACATTTTCTAGAAGCAACGTGGCCTGAAGGTCATGAAGGACACTCATTCCAACACTCTAAGTGGGCTAATTGAACCTAACTCTGAAAAAGAAAGATCCTCTGTTAATTTGGTATGTATGGGTGAGTGCACATCAATACCACAAAGGGCTCCATTATAGCTGTATCAAAGTAAATAGCTGAAAAAAACTTGAGTCAGGGAGATGAATGATGAGTTAAGTGTTAAGCAGACACTGAGTGCAAACAGTTATATAGTAAATAGCACACAGTTGCTCTCAGAAGGAATGTGGCATTTGTTAACTCCTTAATTTCCTCTGTGTTAGATCTGTTTTTCTGCAGATCTTTTTAATCCTGCAGGTCTTTTATTATCCAGTTCCAGGAGACTTTGCAAAACCTTTAATAGATTAAAGTGTGGGATCTGGAAAAAAGCTTTCCCACACTAAAATCCATCTTAAATAGGGAGTATTTTTGCATTTGCCAAGTTATATTCATTGCAGAAGATAACTTTTCTTCAACAAAAACCAGCCTAGGCTCTGAATCCTGTCTGCAGGCCAGTGTGGAGCTGACAAGAATTGTTCCCCTAGGAGTGCTTGGCAAAGTTCTGGGTCCTCGCAAAAATGAATAAATACTTCACATCTTCCATCTGCACCACCTTCTTGTCTACCACCTTTATGACTACATGAAATACAGAAGAGAATAATTTGTTCCAAAATGTACAGGAATTACAATTGTTCTTGATTTTGCATTGCTTTTTTACTTTATCAGAACATTCTCAGTACTTAAGGGCCAAGAACAATCTAGCCCATGTGACTTTTCTAGATCAGAAAATTAAGCTAATAAAACCTGAAGCTAGTATCTGCTAACTCACATTTTCTGAGAGTCTACTACAGCCAAGGTAAAACTGATGTTAATCTAGTCAAGACAAATATCTATAGAGCCCATTGAAAAATTTTACTACATGTGTCCTAGCACATTTAAACACTGTCTAGTTACCAAAGTTAATTAGTCTATAATTCATACGTGAGAGTAATTAACATTAGCAATTCTAAAAGTGCCGACTTCCAAAAAACCTTGCAAAATAATAAATCCTTTTTGAGCAGGAGTACATTTTCCTTTGAGAATGTAATTGATCTTTAAATGACAAAAAGGTAGATCTCACCTGTTTGGATTTACATAAAATACATAATATGGGATATGAAAATCATTACTTATATATAAAGAATGCAAGAAACACAAAGTAAGAGAGGAGTAGGATAAAGGGTCTTCTGTCAAAGAAATGTGGAGTGAAAGGTAGTTTATAGGGACCCTACTTATAAGAACTGAAATGGAACAGTTATCACTGAAATGCTTAAAGAACTGGTTTTAGAACTTAGCATACTTAATTTTATCAATATTTATCTTTGCGGAAAAGGGGAAATGTACTTATGAAATACATTGATAACCTACTCTAATTATAGAGAAGACAGTTAAGTATTATCTAACCTGATGTTGAGAACTAATGTAATAAAAACATGAGAAATGAGCTGGTGTGCATTAGGGACTAGAGATAAAACTTCTGTGTTAAGCAGGGAATTCAGTCAGGTGCAAAGGCAAAAGGGAAGGCAGACTCGCGTGCATTGAAAGCACCCATGAAAAAGAGACATTTTTTTGCTATGATACAACAGGAGAGGCATTTTTAGTAATACCAGGAAAGTAATAGTGATATTTTAAAATTGATGGATAAAAAATAATCTAGCTAGTGCTGTTGTACACATCTGATCACAAGTATTGAAGAAACATTTGTACAAATAGAAGTGATTAAAAAAAAGGGCTACTGAGATAAAACACAGAATGGAAAGCCTGTTATACAAGAAGAACTAAAAGACCTTGGCTTCTGGAGTTGTGGCAGATAAAGGGGTTGTGACTACCTTCTTCAAGCAGTCAGGATGGGCACTGTAGGTTAACACAAGAGAAGAGTGAAAGAGAATGTTACACGAGACAGAAAGTTTAAAGAAATAAGAAATACAAGCTTATACAAGCAATATAAGAAAAAAAAAAAAAAGAATACTTGCAAAGTTTTACCTTATATAATAATTAATATTTGAAAATATTTACCAAAAGAAAACACAAAACCAGTCAAAAAACCTCTCTATCAGATTCTTTTCAAATAATTCAAAATTGTGCTGTATGGGTGTACAATTGCTATCTAAATCTTGCACTTCAGATAAAGTAAAGGGTTATCAAAAGTGTCTGTTAATAGAAAAAGTTGTCTCAACAGTACAGTATCCCTTAGGGGACACATGCCAAAAGTGAAGAGAGACAGATCATAATGAGTAATACCTTACATACCTTAAGCAGTGATCTACAAATTGCAGCTGGATGCAGTGATACTCAGCATTAACATTTCCAGGCAGCTTACAAGTACATCAGAGCTGTCATAGTTTATAGTCAGTCTTTTCAATTGCTTTCTTTTAATACTCTGCTTCAACATCAGAATGTGAATCTATGACTGTTGCTTTACATTAGACAAATCACTGAATAGCACAATAGTTCCATTTGGAAGGGATCTAAGAAGGTCTCTAGTAATTTTTCATTTTTAAAGCAAAATTAACTCTGCAAACAGACTTGGTTGCTCAGAGCTTTAGCCTTACCTCCAGTCTGAATCTATCCTGTTTCAACTTACACCTGATTCCTCTTGCCTCCTGCCATACACTGCTCTGTGACCAGTCTGTATACTCAATCACCTCACCTTAGGCACTGAGGCTGCTGCTAGGCTCCCCTAAAGCCATCTCTGCTCCAGGACGCATAAACCTAGCTCCCTCAGCTTCTTCTTATAAGGCAAGTGTTCCAGCCCCCTTTGATGGTCTTGGTGGCTCTTCACTGAGCTGACTCCAGTTTATCAAGGACTTTCTTGGGCTGGGAGCCCAAAACTGGATGTAGTTTTCTAGATATGATTTAACAAGTGCTGAGAAGAGAGGGATAATCACTTGTGCCTGGTCTCCTGGCTGTGCTTCAGCTAATGAAGCCCAAGACACTTTTGGCTTCCTTGATGACAGGTCTCACTGCTGGCTCAGACTGAGTTCACTGCCCACCAGGACTCCCACAGCCTCTTTAACAGAGCTGCCCCCTGGGCAGGCAAGGTCTCACCTGTATCATTGCCAGGGACTCTTCCGTCCAACATGCACAACTTGGATTTTGTCCCTGTTGAATTTTTTGAGGTTCCTTCAGTCCATTCCTCCAGCCTCTCTGAACAACGGCCTTGCCCTTCAGTGCATCTTCTGTGTCCTTTCTATTTGATGTCATCTCCAAATTTGAGAAGCAAGCACTCCATCGCCCCCTCCAAGTCATGAATAAAGATATTGAATAAGACAAATCCCAGCACACACCACTGTGGACTCCACTTTTTTTACCAGTCTCCTGGTATTAACATCCATTAACCAATAGACTTTACAGAATTTTTTTTTTTAATTATTCATTTAATTTTCTGGAATCAAAATCTGTTTCTGAAAGCAAATATAATGTATACTTGTTCCCTAAAAAATGTCTGTCAGTGAAGAGCTTTCAGTCTAGGTCCAAAATCTTAGTCTACTTCAAATTCAAATTGAATCTGTAACAATGCTAATCTATTGCCACAGAAGTATTCTGATTAATAAATATGGTTCTGACTCTTTCACTGAAACACAAGCATTTCAATAAAGGATAAGAAAGGAAGACATTGGATCCCTTTATTTATATCAAAAAGAAGTATGAGAGAAGAGGAAAAAAACATAGGAACTACCAAGTCTTCATTACACATAAAGACAGCAACATCTGAACAAGGTGATGTCTGTATAAAGCTGTCTATGCCATCTTCAGCAGATGTTAAATTAAAAGGTACTCAGAGAGAAAAGGGCAGGTTGGAGACCTGCTCATAAAGGTCAAGCTGGTGTAATCACTGACAATTTGATCTATTGCTAGGCATAACTGTGAAAGCTGGGTCCTCAAGGCAGCAAATGTGAAGTCATCGGAGTCCTTTGAGATTCTGTATGGCTTATATACATTGAAGACATCAGAGCAGGAAAGAAGACAAATGAGCATATATTGCAGCAGTGCATAAAGAACCATTTACTGCTCCCAAAATATCAAGGAGAGCAAGCTGAAATATTTCAGGGACATACCAAGGAGAGGAGGAGATCGATCAGCAAAAACAATAGTGCAAGGCAGAACTGCAAGCAAAAATGGAAGCATGGATTGGCTCAGCAACATAACAGAAGGGAAATTTCCACAAGCCGTGAGGGGATGTCAGGTCTTGTGAATCATGATGCAAAAGGCCACTGACCTCCAAATTTAAGGCAGAGCTTGATAATGATGAATATAGATAATTTATCAAAGAATAACGTCAGCTGGTAAGCAGCCTAGTTAAATGACACATGAAATGTAGCCTCATGTTTCTGACCCCTCAAGCACTATATGCATAAGATGATGCTTTTTTCTAATAGAAGCTATAGATTTCATATATCAAAATTTTACTTCATAAGAATTCATAGAATGTATCTAGACACTTCTTTTATATTAACAGATACCATAATACTCTTACACTATGACCAATGCAAAATTATATAAAATTATATAAATTTCTCTAGTTATAGAAAATTTCCATAAATTCAGTTTAAATATTCTTATAATGAATAATTCTTCTGTCATTTAATGTTACACCATTATTGCACTAAACACATTTGTCATGGCAAAATATTATTATTAGTTGTTCTGCAAGGTTTTCTTCAGGATGCCATTGTTTTGGAAAACCTTGTGCTTTTCAGAAGAGATATTTCAATGACGTCTTTTTCTTTTTTTTACTTCAGGAGTATAGTAATGCTGAAACATGCTGCAAGAATCTTTTGCAATAAGAAAAAAAGTATAATGATGAAAAAAGGGAAAGAAAAGGACAAAATCTTGCACATCTGTAGACATGGATGCTGATACAGATCTATGTGTTCCTATATAAGGTGTTTAATTATACTATAACTCTGGAACAAAACCCGAGTATTGCCAGTACACTGCAAATCATCACTATCCTCAGTGTAAGAGAGACTGTGAGAAGTACTGGATGAAATGTTTCCTAATGAAAAATACCAATCAGAAAAAACAAGTCTATTTAACTAAATTGGATACCCTCTGAGTGAGAACCAACCCACCCAGCTGAGACTTATAAAATGAAGTACTGAAGAAAAGAAACATGGGAAATCTTTTAGTGTACATTGCAATTTCTAGTAGTCTGGAGCTTTTTCAAGGTTTCTACACAGACGTTTTTACTTCTGTCTATTACTACATTTAAAAACATTTGTTACTTTGCCCTAAGATTTTTTTTTTTTTTCAACTTGACTTTTCAGTGTGTATCTGAACCAAGTTCATTCCCTTTGCACCATTCCAGTACCTCTGAACTCAGTGTTTCCCTGCATGCCCAAAAATGGTCTTCACGCCATTGCAAGTAGCTTGATAGCTTTAAATAGAATTTCATCCACTAAAAGGCCTGGTTATGTAAACCTTAGCTAAAACCAAACTTTTTTCTACACCATGTTATTATTCTTTCTGCACCACAGACAACCAACAGGGCATAATCTTGTGCTGTATCTGTGGAATATCTATTCTTTGCCTAGATTAACTACCGTTCTACCAAATTCATGCTAACTCTTTCTGTGGCCCTTTTGAATCATTATGACACCCAGAATAAATAAAGTTCTAAACCAATAAATTGGATTATATATGCATGATTTTCACACTGATATAATTTTATCCTATGATCAAATTTATTGCAAAAGGGTTATACAGAACAAAACATAATGAATTACTTTAGGAAAAATACTATTGATTATTTACAGAAAATAAAAATCATTCTTTATTATCAGGCTTAATAAACATGAAAAAGGCATTTACATGCAGCTAGTATTTCTTTACCTACAACCTGGCATTACAGATCTATAAAGTAGGATCAAGTTTATGAAGAAAAACTTTTTCCATCTAATTATACATACTTCAACATCTTAAATAGGAAAATCATCTTTGGATGTTCAAGTTCATCTTTTCACCTAAAAGTAACAAATTACAGATGCAAAAAATGCTGATGCTTCCAAATGCTGTAATTTGTAACTGTGAGTTACTGATGTATATGCCCTTAGTTAAAAAAAAGTCTGAATGGGAGCAGATAGCATTCAATTTGGTCCATTAGCTGCATCAGGCTAATTTGTCTATGTACATTGCACTTGATAAATTACAGTTTCCAAATCTGAATGAAATGCTTAAGCTACCTCTGTCTACATGACTCCTTGAAAAGAAAGATATATTACTTCAAAGATTTTTGTGTGGTTATAGATCAAAAGTAAATAACTCTATCTCATTTAGTTAAATAAAGTGAGTATCTATATAAATCAAGAGTCCTCTCATGCTTTCAGGAGACAAGCTGGCAAGCCATATATAGTCCTTTATGTTCAGAGTTTGTAAGTTCACGTGTTTAAAACTGACATGTCCTGGGAAATGCATAAAAGTCAAACTAATATGTATTCTGCTTGGAAAATATTTGGTATGACAGAAATTTGTCAATAAGCAGCAAATCCAAGTTTGTAAACAGGTGAAACAATGTGTTTAAGCCATGTTGAGTGCTGATGGCAACAAGATAATCACTGAAAATTTCTATGCTCAGTGCTAGCCAGCAAGATCTATCTTTCCCAACACTCAGAAAATGACAGCTTTAGCCTTGAGAACACTTCTAGAGCATTCATTCCAAACAACGTGGTTTTTTAAATTGTGTAGCAAAACAAACCGTAAAGGGGTTTGCTTTTCTTTAAGGAGGAATCTTTAACTACAAGAGAAATGTTGCGAGACTCATGGTCGTATTGTCTCACCTTGCATCACTTCACTGTCAACATCTTTTAAAAAAAGAGTACAACAAAAGTAGTTCTGAGTACTGTAACAGTTAGGAAACAGAACAGAGACTTGAACAAGGTGGGGCAATGTGAGTTTGTATGAGTGACTGTCTTTTAACAACCTTTGTCTTGCAATAACTTTTGACATGCTTTTTCATATTTTTCACTTCTGTGTCTCTAATTTTCTTTTTGTTCTTTGCATCAAATGGCATTTTAATGTCTATGCAGATACATAATTACTATTGGCCTGATCACATAATTGGAGCATATATATTCACATAATTGCAATACTTTATTAGAAAGTGTAGGGTGTTAATGGAATTATGCTTATTGTCATCCTAAAAGTCTCTATGAAACTGTTGGAAAAAGATATATAAAAACCCCACTATAAACAGTGTTTAAATTTTCTACTTTAGCCTTACCTCTCAGTGCACCAAGTACACATTAATTTCAATATTATAAATAGATTGGCCAAGATTGATACCATTTTTAGAAGTTCAGGTCTGAACTGTGGAAGTTTGAGATAAAAATAACTTAATGTCATCTATTTATTTTACTAGGGATTACTCTTTTGAGGTGGAAGAACATCAATCACTCTTTATATATAACTAGAAGATACTGTCCTTAGTATCTCAACACAAACCAATAAGACAAATTGAACTCTGCAAAGACATCCTAAACAGAAGAATCTAATAAACGGAGGACTGCTCTGATGGATTATCTTGATTGTATTTTATTTGAAAGAGGAACCTAAAATCCTATTGTAAGCCCTGTAATCAGCTCAATCATTCCTTCAGTGTTAATAAATATTTGACTTATCAATTCTGGATACTTTTATAATAGTTTCATTCCTCCATTAACTTTAAAAGCAAATAAAAACACCTTTGACTTTTGCCATTGATTGCTTATTTACTGGATGGCGTCACACTAAAGCTGTCTTTCTGTTTCCTCCCTCTATATTTTTCCTGAAAACACAATTGTATGAAAAGTGCAACTGTCCTGATTTTCAAACAATACACTTGTAAAGAAGATGGCCTAAGATTAAAAATAATGAGTGTTTGGGTGTGTGGGTTTGGGGTTTTTTTTGTGGAAACTTGGTGCTACTGAAGTACATTAAAGCATAGCAAAGCATATGACAAATATAATTTTATAATTCAAGTATACATGTACAAATATTAATTATATTAAAGCATAATTTTGTGGTCTAACTCTGATTTTAAAGTATTAATTTAAAAAGATATGTAGATGTAATCCAAATGGTCTTAGAAGAGCAAGTTGGGCTGAATGTACATAAAATATTGTCCTATATGACAGCATTTTTTATATTTCAAGCTCGTTACAAATATATTAAAAGTTACAACATTTCAGTGTGACTTCTGTGACCTGTTCACTGAAGTGACTGACTGTGCATACCCAAGAATAGTTTATAATGATAGGCTTTGTCTTCACAGAACCCTATAATTTGGCCACTCCTTATCTGAAGAATTCTCATCTTGCCCTTTAATGAGAAAGATGATCTATTACAATCACTGCTACTTTCTTACACAACTGATGGGAGTGCTCCAGACATGTTTCAGAGCTGAGGCTGCTAAAAAGGCATTTCCTGAGAATACAGTCCCAACAGGATCTGCTTTCCTTCACTTCATAAGAAGAGAGAACTGATTTTGAGTTTCTAGAGATGAAGGTCTCCCTGGGAGACATAAAAAGGAGATAGAGTTATGTTGCAGTATATGCACGTCTTATAAATGGATGCTGGAATTGCAAGTGTCTAAACAGTGGGAGGCTGGCAAGTGTGCATACATGAAATCAGTGTCTGAATTAATTTGCTTATGTCATGTAGACCACACAACAGGACATTTACCAATGCAAGTATTTATTTAGCTGATTGAATTATAAGACTCAGGCTTAGGCAATATTACTTTTTTGACTACTTTTGAACACTTGCACACAAATCTTCTAAGCTGTGATTTGAAATGTGCCCTGGTAGGGTGTGGTATTACACCTGTAGCACAAAAACTGGGATGGTCTGATGAGTGACAATGACTCCAGTGACTACTTTGCAAGTGGTGGCACCAGTGAGAATATGACTGCAGTTTTCCTTCTTCAGATTTGGTATCCCTTATTTTAAATCCATCAATATTAATAAGAAAACCAGATAGGGTCTATCTGACCCTTGCAGCAGTCTCTTCTGACTGTTTCAGAATGTATAAATGCATTACCTTTGAAGGAAAAAAATATCCTAGCTTTTAATCTCTCAGTTGGGGATCAGCATAGTGGGGCTGCTCCTGAGGAGGTGGAGGCAGGAGCAGAGGGTGACCACTGCACAGGCTGTATGGTGCCCACCTCAACCAGGGTGCAGTACAGCAGGACCCAAGCAGAGCCAGGCTGGGGACAGAGTTGAGCACAGGGCTGCCCACAGCAGTGCACAGACCTGGGCTGAACTGGGTATCTTGGGCTTATGGGGAAGCAGTCTGTAGGAGGATCCCAGATGTGGCTTCTCAGGGAAATTAAACCTTTTGGTGCACTCTAGGGCTTGACTATCTTTTTTTAAAATCAATGGCATTAATTAAACTTAAACATGATTTTACCATAGTTTTTACATTGTAATTATTCTCCCTTTTTAGGAGTAGTCTACTGATGTAGATTGATGTACAATACATGATCCAAATTAAGAACTACATTTACTATAGTCAATTAACATTATTTACATTAAGGCAACTATTGAAATAGCATTTTATTTTTAAATTGAATAAATGCACATCAAGCAGTTACCTGTTAGGTACCTGAAGCCCAAGCATGCTGAGATGATCATTCAGCTGAAATCAGCAGCAGCAGCCTCTCCTGCCAGGCAGAGGTAACAACTTTTCCATGTACCCTCCACCTATTCTCACAGCACTCCTTGGCTACTTCCATGAGATTCTACCATCTTACTGAAGAATAGTGGCAAAATAAATTATTTAATTTGTCCTCAAAATGCAGTAATGGGGAAGATACTATACCTTTGGTATCTTGAGACCTCCTTGAACAAATGCCCTCTATCTGGACATATAACTGCAGCTCTAGGAAGAGTTTCTTGCGCCGTGCCTAGCAGAATTTTTTGGCTCATTAAGAAGAAGCCCACAACCTGCTGCTATTAGATGATAAACCAAGCAAGACTAGAAAAGTGGAGGATATTCATAGATGTCAGTGATCACTGGTTCAGCTAAGATCCTAATTACTGAGTATAGTCCAGTTAAATTAAACTCAGACAACTTTGAGTCCCATTCCTTTGGACAAATGTGACACAGCAGGAAGAGTCAGAAAAGTGCTGCATAAAAAGTAGAACTGTACAATAAGGACCATCCAGCTTTAGAATATACTTCTGCATATTCACTGCAAAAATAATGCCATCATTTGATGGCGTTATCATTATGCAGACTGTCAGAAAAAAATACCAGTATCTTATTCAACCAAGATCATTTAAGAAACAAATATGTCTCTTTAATTATATTTGTTGCTCTACTATCTCACCTTGCTTAATTGTTTAACTCCATAGCAAAAATAAACTCATATGAAGTATCCCTCATTTTTGTATGCACATAATAAAAATTACCTTTTTTTTGTTATTTACTGGTGATAGTTAGTGATACAAATTCAAATTCATGTCATTGTTTGAATGTATCAGATTTTACTTTAATGTATCCTATCCTTCAAGGAGGAGCCAATGGGGCAGAAACCAATTACATAATGATTGTACAATTGCACTGACTCTTTTGTACCATAAGAAAGAATGTTGAACTTAACTATTTTTTCATTCACCTAACATATGTGTTTTCAATCACCTAACATATGTGTATTGTGTTGGGGAGGAGAGAAGAGGCCCTGATCACCCAGGGGAAATTATACCATTATGTCTAATCATATATTAAGCAGAAAAGAGTAGCTTTTATGATTTCAAGTATATCAAAAAGTGTTTCTGGACATAGACAAAAAGTAGTTGTCTAAGACTCAGAGAGACAGGATTAAGAATTATTCCCTTCTGATGTTCTCTAACACTGGAGGTAACTGGAATCTCCATTTTTAACCAAAAATGTCTCTACTTGCCCATACTTGCACAGAAACACACAGAGTACCCAGCCCATGCTTAAGCTTTGCTGCTGTTCAGGATGGGAAAACTTCCTGAGCTTCAGCTCCAAACTACGTATAATGCAGATATTTGACACAGCGCAAAGATTGCATATCCCTGTAACAAACACCAGAATTGTGCTTGTTTCAGGAACATTGCTCTAGGAAGAATGTAGTGCAAGTACCTTTCTCCTAACAGCCTAGTGCCTAGAACAGCTTTTAAGGAAGTGGAGAATGTGTCTCTTCAATCTAAGGGATTCTTATTTGCAGGAATTTCAATAAAAATTATCAGAACAGGTTAGTATAAGGGAAGTCTTTAGCAACATTCCAACTACTGCATTTAAACCAGGCACTGTAAAAAGGAAAGCCTGACTATAATTTTGTGAGAAGGGCAAATGAACCTTGCTGGGCAAAGTGAAAAACTGTATATCATAGAAAGGCAATAAAATCACTTATTCGAATAACATGTAGATTTTTACAAGCTATTAGCCATTAGAAATGGACAGTCAAACACTAGCAGCAATGATGCAATGTTTCTAATCTTCTCATTTCTATTCTGTTTTCACAAGGCAATACTTCTGGCTTATTATAACTAAGGAGGTAAAAATCCTTCCAAATTACAGCACTGCAAAGCAGCATCAGCCAGCCAGTATAATATTCCAAGTGAAATAAATTTGGTCATTGGGTCAGCCACTGCTGAGAGGCCAAAAATGCAATTTTAGCTTCTAATGGCTTCTTTCTCAATATCGTCTCTGGCTTGTCTATGTTTTTGTTGTTTGTTTGTTTGGGGTTTTTTTTGTCTTTTGAAAGTGTCCTCATACAAATACTCTGGGAGAGATATTAGGCATAAAGTTTTACCACCAAGTGTAGCACATATTTGTCATATCATACACTATGTATTTTACAGATATCATATATATTGTCACCTAGGAATAAATTTGTTTATTTGGACTTCTAACAGAGCACAGTGCAGTATAACTATACAATGTAAGTTGTAGTTGCTATTTGCAAGATCAGTGCTGCACTTCAGCTTACAGATATGTAAGTCAACCTATGACCATTCACACATAGGGAAAGGTGCCATTAATCCTATAAAATACATAAATAACTCTCAAAAGCAGGCAGTCATTTAATTCAGTGGGCTTTTTTTCATAGTTCTGAATAATTTCAAGGAGATGTGGGCTACTTTTGAAAATCCCTTTCTTCAGTGTTGTTTTAAAAGTAGATTTAGAAAAATAAAAAAATAAAAAAATAAATCTAAATATTGCCAGATAGAATTAGAGAAATTATTCACTAACATCTAAAAGCCACAACTAGGCAGTTTGTATGACCTAAGGCAAATGAAAGCCAAACAAAAATTTAACAAATACTGAGAGATTGTAAGACTGTCAGCTTGCCAACACCATGACCATGTTCTCATTATTTGACTCAAGGATGCGATTTACTCAAGTATTTGATTTGTCACAATTCTCTTTTGGCCAAAGAAGAAAGTTATTTCAATGTAGTACAAGTTTGCCGTGTCTTATGTTTTGAGCAGTTAGAGTTTGAAGTGTTGGATGTCAATCAACTATGTATTCAGTAAGGATCTGTAAACAAGTTCTAAATCTGCACATTTTACATCTAGCCATGTACAGGAAAAATAATGAGAGCATATGTTTTCATGTCTCAGTGCTCCAGGTTAGGATTTGTAGCAGTATTATTCCATCAGAAAGAATTGCACCAGAGCCCATGGGTACAGATTTAAATATTTCAGGTAGTCTTAGACTAGGACATGCTGCCACCACTATAGTATATCCTGAAAGAGCTGTTTCCTCTACTTCTCAAGTCTTTTCTCTCAAGGATGTTAGAAAAATGTTAACATGGTAATAAGATTCAAGTAATTAATTTCATGCTAACAGAAAAATTCTGCAGGTAACTTACACAGCTGACTGGCTACTGATGATTTATTTGGCTTTGTTGTTTCTGTGGGCAAAATGTTATGCAGAGGATTCATCAGAGGGTCTGTCTTAAGCTGAAGTTTCAGTTGAAGAGCAGAGTAGGAATAAAAAGACAAAATTATCTGTAACTACCTCCAGATGTAGGAACTTCAGGACGAAATATTTAAAAAATAACATGTAACCTCTCCTCTAAAACTTCTTTGGCACCAGATCTCTGGTTGACAACTAATTCATTCAGTTTTTAAAAAGAGTTTCAGGGCAATCTGTAGCTGATTACACCCCTGCCCACATTAGGTGAAACTATAATAAAGAATAGAATTAGTAGGATTATGTATAAATTGTCAAGAGGAGGAAAAAATTAAAACATCCTTTCTACATGAAAGTTAGACCTCAGTGACTTACTTGTGTTCCATGAAAGAGTCTAGAGTAGAGAGACAGAAATGTCCAAGTATTCCAAGTATTCCAAGAGTCTCCATCCTCTCCAAAAAGATAATTTTTAATTTTTGTCCTCACTACTTTAAGCTCTGATTATTATGTTGTGAGAACATTTTCTTTCACCATACGTAGCTCCAGATTTCTCATAGAGTAAATTTGAAAATGTCCTGGGAATTCCTTAATCACATGATCCCCAGTCAAATTTGGGGAGTTTGATGCAACCTCTGTTTATTTGCCAACTAAGTGCTGTTCCCATAATACTCAGTACCACATAGGTATACAGATAAAAAGCATACAGAGGACAAAATCTGCTGGATTGCACCATGCTAATTTTACCCAGGGATCATCCTGATTCTGTGAAGTGTATGTATCCTAAGACTGCCAGCTACAGTTAGAATAAAACTGAGGAATTTTTTTTGAATAGTCTATGTCAAATAGAATTAATTCATCGTAAACTTATGTCATATTGACCACAAAATATCCATTCAATCATTCTCAGACTTTCTGATGTTTATAATAAATCACAGAGAAAAGGCTACAAGCATTAAATATTTAAGCCGTTTAATTCTTCCAGTTACAAGAAATCTCAGGATCTTGCCTTGCCATAATAAAAACCTGTTTACCTATCACTAGCATCTAGCAATCACATTGATCATCCTGCTTTCTTTGTTATTATTAATAAATGTAATGGAAAAATATGTTATACACCACGACATTTTTCTGTCCATCTTCCATGCCATGACATGGTTTGAGTTTTGGATGTGAACTTTGTGGCTCTCTTTAACACTTTTTTTAATTATATCTTCTGACTCTCTCACATGAGTTTTTATTTTCACTATCACAAGGTAGCAACTAGATAAAAAGATTGAAGTATTTTCTTCATTTTTCTGCTTACATCATTGCTCTTGTGCATTAAAGATGACCTTGAAAACTGTTTAGATCTTTAAAATTAATAGAGCTGGAACCATAAAGCCAAGGTTTTCCCAGTTCTCCAACTACAACGATGACACTTTAATTTGTGCAAGATCTGGAAACTGGAAGTGACAGCTCTGTAGTAAAAATATCTTGTCCAGTAAAGACTGAAGTTCATAAAGGAACAAATACTTCATATTTCCTGTCTGTAACTCCAGTACTGCAGCAGCATTAGACTAATTTTTAAATTTAAATAATTTTATGATCTGAATATAGGAATATCTAAGGCGATTTGGTTTTCCCATACAGCTATAAAAAGGACAAAAACAATATTGGGACATACATTTCCTGAAGCTGTTAATGCCAGGCTTCTTGGTACTGTACATAAAATCAAACTTTGCTCTCAAAAAGATGAGGAGCTGGCAGCATGCCCTCCTGTCACAGGCTGAAGAGAAGGAGACAAAGGACAGTGTCCAGAATAGACTAGTCCACAGGCCAAGGAAGCCAGGAGCCAGGGTCACAACTAGGTTAAATGGGCAGGGGCCTCAGTGACTCAAGCCCTGTCCCACAACCCTCAAATGAGGTGAGCAGAGCAGGTCAGTGATGGTCAGTAGGGTCAACCAGGAGCCCAGTAATCTCTAGACAAGTTCAGGGTGACAAGGAAAGTCTAAGTTCCAGTCAACAAGTTGAGTCATGGTCAGAATCAGAGAGGTCCATGAATACAGGTCCAGGCATTTGCACCAGCAGGGATCATGGGCACAGACATCATACAAAGGCATTGTAGATTTCATGAGGACCAAGGACAAGGGTCTGACCTAAAACACAGCTCTCAGTTGAAAGGGGAGTCTTGAGGTACCTCCAGGACAAGAGACCTTTCTCTGCAGGAGTCTGCCCTTGCCCAATTGTTTTTAGTCAGGACTCAAGCGTGTACATGGCTCATAGTTGTACCTGCTGCTAAATTGCTAGACTCATTCCTGGGCATGATTTTGGCTCAAGGTCAAACAGCATTGCTGTGACCCAGTCAACAACCACAAAGAGTTTAGGGGCCAGTTTAAGTCCACATAGGACAGCAACCATTCTCCACAGCTGCTAACAGAGGGTTTACTGGTCTGGGGAGGAGGAAAGGGAATACGAATTAGTTGTACAGACATAAACTAAACTGTACCTATTCAACTCATGGCCTGAAAACAGGGCCTGGCTTTGTTTTTCCTTCCAGTATGGATAAAAGTCTGTGATTATGTAAGGTTTTTTAATATGTGCCAGGAAGTGACATTTCAGGCTACAGTATGAGAGTCTGGACAGCAGCCTTATGGCCAATGGTCTGAGGTTGTTGAAATTTTCCTGATATACGAGCATTAGCAGATACCTGTAGCTGCCTTCAATATCAATTTGCTTTTAAAGAAGCCATAATTTATAGAAATCAGAACATCTATATGCATACAACTGAATATGAATTAATATAATACATAAATAACCATATGAAACTGTTAAATAGTCTAGGGATGGAATTTACATTTTTTCCTGATAAACTACATGAATCCCTGCACTCTAGAAAATGGAGAGACACAAAAGCAATAAAAACAAATCAAATAGATAGAAGGGTAGATTGATTTTGTGTAACATTTTTTATCCAAACCACACCACTGGTGTCAAACAATATGTACCCAACCCAGAGAATGTCAGCTCTCAAAAGCTATCTCTTCACCTGAGAAGCAGTCATTTAAAATTACCTCAAAAATAAACTAAAATCCTTTAACAACATTCTATAATAGTTCAAAATTTTCAAATCAAACTTGACATAGGAGTAGGCATTTCTGTTCTTTCCAGACTCAAATCAATAATCTACAACCATTTTTTCACTCTCATCTTTCAGATCAGTTGGATCTTAAATATTGTTGCCCTCTACATGTTGTTTTAATAAGAAAAAATAGTTTAGTTTTACAGCACTTCTTTTGGAGAGAGACGGGGTTTTTTATCATCTGGCTCTTTATGAGTATGTTAATTCTGTCATCACTTATCAGCTTATCTGCAATGTCAGATTGCACCCTGAAAGACTTCCAGGTACTCAGTATAATACTGTAAAAGAAATATGTTGAGTTTGCATTTCCCTGCTTTACAGTACAATATATTTGCACAGCATGAAGTGGAAAAATATTTCTCCAGAAGAGATAGTCAAGAAAAAGAGCAGAATTTTCCCTCAAACCTGCTTTCTAAAGCACTATTGTTCCTGCTTGAAATAATCTCTACTTTTCAGCAAAAGAAAAA
>JANIJG010021436.1:0-10469 GCA_024611175.1 Megaceryle torquata | reverse complement strand
TCCTTCCTTCCTTCCTTCCTTCCTTCCTTCCTTCCTTCCTTCCTTCCTTCCTTCCTTCCTTCCTTCCTTCCTGTGCACAAGCATATTGAAACAACATTGCAAAACACTTCTGATCTGCTTTCTGGGTCTTTTAAAGGGCAAAACAGAAAAAACATGACGATTTGTATGACAACATGTGGATGCTAGTAACAAAGTCATGATTTTGCTGAAGCAGTGATGGAGCAGAAGCACATCCCTCCTCCTGCAGGAGCTACAGCTGCAAAGACAACACGAGAAACCAGAAACACCATTTTCCCCCTTTCAGACTCAGGCAGTGAGTGAAGATCTTTTCCAGGCTGTGTCATCATTAACCTGCTCATGCATTTAGCAGCCTGAGGAGCTGAAACACCTTGCTGGTGATTGTATGTGAAGGGATAAAAGGGAAGCTTCTGCATCCTCACTACCCCCTGGGACTGCTCCCATCAGATCCTCTGTTTTTTAAGTCAAAGGTTACGCTTGTTGACAGTTTGCATTTTTTCATGAGAGTTAAATACTTTATTGAATTACTAACATTCTCACTGTCCCTGTAAGAGTTAGAAATGTTCTGTTATTAAACAGGGCAAAATCCTAGTAGATACCATGAATCATTAGGTGCCATCAGCTCTGTTCCCCCCATAGTGCCTCTGGCTGATGCAAATTGCCGCCAGGACCACCAGGCCTGGTTTAGAAAGCACACTCATCAGTGCAGAACGGTCAGGGATGGTCAGGAAGCTGGATCGTTACTTGGCAGCTCCCTGCAAAGCAGTTGCAAACAGCTTTGGGTTCCAGGGCAGTTCTTCTCTTCACTCAGAGCCACTGGACCTGCCCCCGAGGCTGTGTAGATGCTGGGGTTGCTCCAGCGCAGTGTTAGCCTCAGGATCTACAGCACAGAGGGTGTGAAAACAACATCAGGCTCTCTGCCTGGGCCCCTTCTTTTTTCCATGTAATTGATTGTCTCGGAGGGACTCTCCCAGCCACGCTCTCCGGGAGGGGAGATGGCAAGAGCAGGCTTCCTCCCTTGCAATCAACGCCAGGATGGGAAAAAATATGATCTTGACAGGCCCCTCTCTTCTGCTGGGTGACAGCTCCAGCTGCTCGAGCTGTCAGCTTGCAAGAAGGCTCCGGGCAACGTGGCCCCTTTGCATTTTCCCTCAGCAGTGCCGCGGCCATGGTCAGGAAAGAGCCTGGGCAGGACTCGTGTCGTCTGCCTGCACGCCAAGGAGGGACAGACAACCATTTGCGTGAGCTGGGCTCCCCCGGGCTGACTGACCAGTGCAGGGCTCATTAGCAGCTGCTCCAAGTCACAACTAATTAGAACTTTGATGTGTACTTTGGGGGTTTGTTTCCAAAGCTCTGAAACAATTGGGGCTGAGCACACGATGGTGCCAAGCGCTCATCACCTGGGCTGGGAGCTGCCAGGGCCTTGGTTAGGGCTGTTCTGGCCCTTCATTAACCTGTAATTTCATGCTCTTTCCATGGTGTTACACTTTCTATTTTTCATAACCAAATAACCTCTTCATTTACCAAGGTCTTGGCTGTCACAGGCCCTCAATGAGGGTCCAGTCTGGTCAGGGGAAGCAGGTACAGGAGCTGCCTTTTGCTTTCTGCCAGCCCTGCGAGTGCAGCCTGAGCTTGGCAGCCAGGTGGGGCTGAGCCATCCTCCAATGGGCCTCTGTGTCCCCCGGCTGGAGTCGTGCTGCTGGTGGTGCCTTGGGACAGTCAATGCCAATGTTCTTTCCTCCACAGTGATTTTGTGGCTCTGGGGGGAAAAGGGGCCAGGTAAATTCAGCTGATGGAGGGACTCTCCAGATATAACTGGGAAGCGACAGTCCATGCTGCGGCCCAGCTGCTGGCCCTCAGAGCACCCGCCTGGACTTCCAGGGGATCCCGTGCCAGCATCAAGCCACAAACCCTTCAGGGTTTGCTCAGAGACAGAGGATCAGTGTGGAAACTTCAGGGGTGAGGTATCAAGCTTCAAAATCCTTAAAGATCCTGTGTGACACTGTAACCCTGTTTTACCTACTTGGGTTACAGCATTGTGGCATTTAATAGAATTTTCAGTAGCATTATAATACACAAATTGCACCCTTTTTGCTGTTGTAGTTCTTAAAAGGCAACTCGGCAACTTCACAGCAGATGGGTACAGGTCCCATATCTTGTCAGGCTGTGTGAGGTCCCTGCCGTACTGTCAAATGCTGTTGCTGAACACACTGTCACCTTGACAAGCTCATTGTCAACCACAGAAACACTTCGGGCAGGCTGGTTTGATTTGGGGGAAGGAAAACCCCTCTAATGTTACTGCCTTTGCAGGAACAGGTTGCTGACGAAGGAGGTGCTTTGAGTTCTGGTTTTGTGTGTGTTGTGTCCCTGAAGTGGGCTCAGCCCATGTTGGTGAGGACGGGGACCCCCAGGAGCTCAGCTGCACAATGCCAGAGTTGTGTTGCTCTGGCCTCAGCAGAGGTCCTGCCCATTTTCTCCAGGAGTGGTCCAGAAGGGTGTTTCCCCAACGTCAGTGCCACTGTTGCTGTGCTTGTGCGTACGCTGGAGGTGGGGGAGAGAGAGGTGTTTTGCTTTCAGAAGTGTTCCTCTGCTTCACGAAGAGAAGAGAAATTGCTAAAAGATTTAATTTTTTTTTTTTTTCCGAGAGCATGTGCCCTGGTGGTTTATGAGAAACCAGATTCGTTCTGCTCAGTAGATGTAAAATAAAATAATCTGTCTCCAGCTTTCCAAAAGATAACTCCTCATTTAAAGTGTATTTTTACCTGTATTCTAACTGAATTTTTCATCCCTGTACTTTAAAAATATACTTTGAAAGCTTAAGCCTCCATCAGCTGTAGGAGACTGGGGATCCGTCCTTCACACGCATGTTGTTTGCGTGCAGGTGTGTGACCGCCCGTGGTGTGGGTTTGCACGTCCAAGTGGTTTCCACTCGGGGAGGATTCCGTGCCCTAGTGATACATCTGTTGTTCACTTCCTGGGGTTTAACCTGCCTACAGTGTAATTGTGGCTTCAGTCTCTGCAAAGCCTCAAATTTCACCCAGTTTGATGTGTGGCCCCTAACAGTGTTGGGGGTGTAGCTGAAGTAACAGGTTGCTGCGGTCCCACAGTACCGCATCGGCGAGTTTGGCAAAATGTGCAGGGAGACGATTACTTATTCCGGTTTTTGCCAGCATTTCCTCCCTCCATTTTCTCACCCAACAGACCAACAGTGGCCAAGATAAAGCCTGTGGGTGCCCATTTCTCTCCAGGTCCCTCAGGGTATCTGGGCTGACCTTCCCGCGGGCGCGCCAGGTGTGCTGGTCCTGTATTGACACCATTTTGTGTTCTCTCCCTTTAGATTAGAATATGTAATGGTCTCGTTACGGTAATTGCCGCAGGTAAGAGCGATGCTTCCCTCAGGCCCTGCAGCTGCTGGCCTTGTGCTCCATCACTAACAGCTCTCCTCCTCCTCCTCTTCCTTCTCCTGTGCTTGGCGCGCGGTGGCTCTGGGGCTCTTGGGTCTGTCTCTGCCTGTCGCTGTCACCATCTCCCCCCGCACACCGCGCCCCATGGGGTGCCTGCTGCCCGCCCGCGCCGCTCCTGGGCACAGCCAGTGCCGGCCCCAGCCACCGTGGGAAGTGTTGCAGTTACACTGGGGCCTGTTTGTGGCTGGGCACTGTGTGACAGGATCAGGGATGGGGCAGCCGCTGGCCATGTGCTAAGTACAGCCCCTGGCCCACGGCATCACTTGTGCAGCGGTGCTCGCCCAGCTGCCAGTGTGACTTGCAGGGAAGAGCTGCTGCTGATCACCTTTTGGTGGGGTTTTTTTTCCACATTTTTGCAAATTTCACGTTAGGCCGAGTTGTAAATTTTTAAGTACTCTGCTGGTCCACCCTCAGTCATAAACCAAGATATTTCTTACTACACTACTTCAGAGCCGCTGCTTGGTTTTTACAGCTTAGAGTTTAACGTTGCCTGTGCACCCTCTGAAACAAACACGGTGAGAGAGGAAAAAACCCTCCTCCATGTCCCTGCTAAAAGAACAAGAACTCAGCCCCTCACAAGCACAGAATGATAGAATCATTTGTGTTGGAAGAGACCTTTAAGATCACCGGGTCCAACTGTGAACCCAGCACTGCCAGAGCACCACTAAACCAACTCCCTCAGCACCACATCTCCACGGCTTTAAAACCCAGGGATGGGGACTCCACCACTGCCCTAGGCAACCAGCCCTTGCAGGGAAGAAATTCTTCCTCAGGTGCCAACCTAAACCTCCCCTGGTGCAACTTGAGGCCATTCTTCTTGTCGTGTTGCTTGTTCCTCGGGAGAAGAGAATGAGCCCACCTGGCTCCAACCTCCTGTCAGGGAGTTGTGGAGAGCAAAAAGGTCTCCTCCGAGCCTCCTCTTCTCCAGCCCCAGGTCCCTCAGCCACTCCTCACAAGACTTTTCTTAAAACAAATACATCTTGATACAAACCTGTGGATGGACGCAGCCACGATGCCGGTGTTCCCAGGCGTGGGCGTGCACAGCCTGGTGGCCTTCCTCCCCAGTGCAGCAAAACCTCCTCTGAGCGGAGCTGCTGGCTCCCCTCGCGCAGTGGCCGAGCCATTCGTGTGGGTGCCAGACAGCTTGCAGGGGCATTATGTTTGTATGGAAGCCCTCTCTTTTGTGGGTGTCCCCGCGCACTCCGCAGCTGCTCTCTCCCCATCAATCACAGCGGCTTCGGGGGAGCTCCGAGGATGATGCATGGCCAAGGAGCAGGCGGGAGGAAGCCGGACTGAAGGAATGTGCCGGCTCCAAGGCGGGTGGGCGCTCGGGGAGGGCTGAGCGAGGGGTGCCTCGCCCGCACCCCCGCCCTGCTTTTCGTATGTGCAGGCCACTCATTGTTCAGTACCTGCATGGATATTGCTTGAGCTTGTCCATTTGGTGAAAACTGTATTATTTTGACCATCTGCCATTCTGCTTAACTGCAGGAATGTAAAATAAGACACCTCCCTCACTGCCCCTCCCTCCCCCATGCTCTCCTCCCTGCCTACGGCACCGCAGGTTTTGTTTTTAATCCAAAACTGACAGCTCCACAGTTTTCACAGAAAATGCCTTTGCACGCTCAGTCACATTTTTCACCAATTTTTTTAATGTGATATTTCCCCTTCAGTCAATTGTCTAGAAGTATAAATCTGGTTGAGTAAAGATTGTCTTTGAAATGCAAACGCTGGTTTGAGCACTGGCCAAGGGGTGTCAGAGGTACTTGAAAAGGTTTGTGCTGCAAAATGCAACCATGGGTCAGGAGCTCGGAGATGGTGGCCATGACCTTTGCTGTGGGCTTGGAGCCTTCCCCTCTTCTCCCCTGGGACTGGGTCTGATGCCGTTCCTCCAGCCCACCTCTAAGAAAAACCTTTGTGTTAAGATTTAGAAAACTGTGACTTGGTTTAAAAATACCACAACCTGAGGGAGCTGCTGAAATGATGCTGAGCGCAGCAGTGCCCTGGGGCAGACAGGAGCTCCAGCAGCAGGACTGGGACTGGGTTGCAGCAGTGCCCATATTCCTCTGAGTGTGGGGAGCGGCACCACGGCCATTTGCTCCTCCACTTAATAGCTGCATCCTCCCCCAGCACCCACTTGCTCCTGGACACAAGCTCTAATCCCCTGTGGGGAATAACCAAGGTGTAGCCTGATGTTGTTGAACCACAAACACAAACACGTGGCACTGCTGCAGCCGGCCAAGTTCCACCAGTAATGTTCCTGAGCGGTGGCCATGAGTGTAGCCATGACAAGGACTCAGCGTCCTGTTCAAGTGGTGGAACTAAAAATTAGAAAAAAAATTGGATTCTTTGGGTTCTTTATCAGAGGCTAAGATGCTTTCCAGGTAGATTTCCATGAAAGCATTTACACCATGGAAACTCGTTCCCAGCTCTCTGTAGTGGATTAAAATACAGGGCCTGTGTCAAATGCTGTGCCCAGCCCAGCTGCTCCTCCCTTTTTCTGGAGGCTGGCAAAGAGGAGTTCCTCATTTCTCCAGAAAAGCTCAGCATGGCGGGTGCTCAGCTGCCTGGGCCATGCCTCTGCTCTAAATGTCCAGTTCACCCGAGTGATACCTGAGCTCAGTTTGGGAGAGGAGGTGGAAAGGGGCAACATTTATGCTGATACCGACAGGCCGGCTGCTGCTCTCCTGACACTGTGTTTCCTCTGCCCATCCTCTTTTCCAGGCTGCCTCACCACAAGTGCAAGCGCTGACCTCACCGTCACCATCGGGATCGAGCTGGCGGAGCCACTCTCACCCACGCTGCCACGCGCCTCCAAGAGCCGCGTCTCTGGGAAGCTGCGCCGCTCCACCAGTGCCCTCAGCAAGTCTTCCAGCTGAGGAGGGGCTGCAGGAGCAGGACTCCAGCCCAGGGAACCCAAGAGACCTTAAAGCAGATACTTGATTTACTGCCACTGTAGACCTCGCAGCTTCTGAGGAGCACATGCTGAAGGGGCCAGGCGAGGTTCTTGCACTTGCATGCAGCCAACCATCAGATCTCAGCTGCATTGCCATCATGCATTTCATGTGATCGCTTCCATCACAAAGCGAACAAAGGCGCCGGCAGCTCCCATCACTGGTGGCACTGGGCTGAGGGCAGCTGCACCCTTCTTATCCCCAAGCTCCAGTGTCCCAGAAAGAGGCCACAAGCCAGTACTGAAACCAGTTATTTAATGCCACTTTAAAGCATTGCTTTCAGTCATTCCAGTCAGCATTTGATGATGTTGTATTAGGGAATTTTGGCCAAGTAGAGGTTTACCCGTGATGAGCCACATAACAAACCTTCCCCTCCGCTGGGGCACAGGTGGACGGCGGAGGTGCTTCCCAGACAGTGTTCAGCCTCTGTTCCCCACTGAGTCTACATCACCCAGCCCCGGCTTTGTACACGTAGCTAAGAGTTAGTGATCATCACAGAGTCACTCACCCCAGATTCTGGAGGCCACTGTCACAAAGTGGCAGCACCTGCATTAAGATCACGGCCTCTTGTTCAAGGGCCCGCATTGCTCCCTGATGTGGGAAATCCTTCAGCTGACGATGCTGTGGCTGCTGCTGGCTTGTGCCCGGCCCAGCAGCACAGAGCCAGAACCAGGCTCCTCTCTGGGTGCTCATCAGGCGCCTGCCTGCAGCAGAGGTGTGGTCTCTGGGCAGAGTCGGTGTCTGCCGCAGTCCCAAGGTACCGTTTGGCAGCTGGGCACAACCCTTCACCTCTTTGTGTTTATTTTAGAGAGAAACCCCCTTCCTTGGCACCGTCTGTGGCCTCGGGACTGCACCAGTGTATGCGATGGCTGCCTACTGTAAACTACTCAGTAGAAACATAAAAACAACCAAATTCCCTTTTTGAAGAGCAAATTCCACACATTTGCCAAGACTGCTTCTCACCATGATCTGAGTAATTAGGGCACCTCTTGGGTAACCCCCTCACCCTGTCCCGACACTGGGGCAATAGTCTGCAGTCTGACCCATCTCTTGTGAGAATAAAATAAACCTGAAGGCTTTTGAGGGCCTCCTGGCAGGGTCCTGATGGCACTTTGAGTAGTGAGCAGAGCTTGTATTGTCCATAGGCAATGTAGTTCAGTCTCTGTGTATCGTAGGTGATAAGGCTGAAGACAACTTTTTGTAGCTAATAATTCCTTGTATTATAAAAACAAATCTGAGACAACCTGCAACCACTGGGTGTGAATGAGGGTGGCCAGGCTGAAGGCTGCTCCACCATGAAGGGCCTTGTGACACATGGCCTGAGTCTGGGGCCAGTCTCTCCGTCCAGCTAGGGTCCCCCTGCACCTCTTAGCACAGGGACAAGGAGGAGCTGGCTGCAAAGCAAATAACACCACGTTAACTGTGGGGTTTGGTGTGCCGAGCATCAGTGTCGCCAGTGTAGTGTCAGCCCCACTTGCCCTCCCCCGTCTAGGTCACGATACACCCTTTTTCATTCTGATTTTTTTCGTTCATTTGGTTTACTACTTGGCATTGAAATGCACACCTCTAAACTTTATGTGATCTGGGCTAAGTGAAGGGATTTGGTTTTCAGTGAAGCAAAAGGCACCATTCTTTTTTTTTTTGCACTTCTACTTAGGTGTTACTGCAACTGGCTTGTCCATCTGCATGTTGGTGGCCAGCCCTGTGACTTCCCTGTAAACACGGGACATTATTTGCTGAGCATTTCCAGTAGCACAGAGGCAGCTCAAGGCTTTGCCATGGGCACTGTGTGGTGGGTGGTTGGGTGTGAGGGGCCCTGCCCACAGTGCCATCGGGCTGCCCGGGGCAGGCGCAGGAGGCAGCGCGTGTGACCCTGGCCAGATCGCGGGGATGCGGGGGACGTGGCCGTCCTGCTGGGAAGGAGCCTCTCTGGCTAAGCGCTCTGCTGCCATCTTAATTTTCTGTCTCACATTTTGCATTTGCTTTCTACTGATTGTGTGTTGGGAAGGGAAATTAGAAAATGAAACATGTATCTTAATTTATTTTATTTTCAGGACTGGATCGGCAAGGCTGTCTTGGTCTTAGTTATCCAATAAATGGTCTGAAATAATTTCAAAGCTATTCTTCTAAATAAAAGACTTTTCTTGTTAGAGCAATATGCATCTCTAATTCAGGGAAGAATTAAAACACCAATGAAAATTGTATTTTCCTGATGTCAAAAAAACGAGAGACATTAATTTGTACAAATTCAGCTGTGGTTTTGTACTGTGATGAACTGGATCACAAAGCTCTTCTGATACCCCTCATGAACTCAATAAATCTTGACTCACAACAAAATTCTTGAAAGAGCAATAAAACTGTGACGTACCTGTGTGGTGCTGGCAGTGCTGGGAGGCAGGCGCTGCCGTGGCCGGGCAGTGGCTCTGCCTCTGACCACCCAGCGATCCTGGCAGCTGCTCCCAGCTGTCCCGGGTGCTGGTGTCCAGGCACAAGACATCGGAGCCGTGGGGAGTAATTCAAGCTGTCCAAGCGTCGTGGCTTTGTAAGTCTGGGTCAAATCCCCACCTAGCCTTCACCCGATTGTGTTTTCCATTTTGGGGGCTCTAGAACCTCAGCCATGCTGGTTGCACCCTGGTCCCCCGCTGTTCCTGGGAGTGGGTGTCCCCAGCCCTTCCCACAGTGCAGGGTGACAGGGATGTCCTACCCTGGACACGCTGACACCAACCATGGGATAAAAGGAAAAAAATGAGGTTTGTTGGGCTGAGTTTTGCCAAGTTACTGCTGAAAATTGCTTCTGTTTGTCTAAGGACCAGCTTCAGGGCAAAATAAGAGGATTTTTAACCTCTTCTTCCAAAGAATAAAAGCTGTTTGCAGAATTGTGCATGTTCTTATTATAGAATCAGACTTGTTTGGGTGGGACTGCACCTTTGAAGGTCATCTAGTGCAACCCCCCCCTGTAGTGACATCAGGGACATCTGCAGCTAGATCAGGTTGCTCAGAGCCCCATCCAACCTGACCTGGAATGATTCCAGGAGTGGGACACGAAAGCATCTTTACTTTTGTCACCGTTCATAGGGGCACCCTGCCTGAAGGAGACACAGTGGGAGGTTTTTAAGGTTTGTGGGTGTTTCAGCCCAAGTGTCACAGATGTGTTCCCGACTGAGTGGGCTGAGACTGTTCACACACAACCAACTCCCCCTTCCTGGGAGGCTCAGCCCCACACACGTGTTCCTTTGCTACACACAGGTCCTGCTGCCCCAAAACCAGCTGTCCTTTCTCATCTTTTTGTCCCTTTCCCTGCCACTTTCGTATCGTTCATGGCAAAAGCCGCGCGATGACACGGTGTCCCTCTAGAGCTGTGCAGGGCCTTGTTCATGAGACATTTACATGAACTTTAAAACCAGTACGTTCCTAATAGTGATTTCCTACTCTATGGAGACATTACTTAAGAAAATGAAGCGGGTCTGTGCTCTCAGTCATAATGATGTCAGAGGTGCTCACATGTTACCACCAGTTGGAACACAAGGGGATTACCTGTCAGCAGGAAAAGACAGTTGGAAATGTCTGTTCCCTCGCTGAAAAGAGACTGTGAAGTTCTCACTGAAATTGCTTTCAGGTACTTTAGCCAGAAAAGAAGACAATCCAAAAGGCTCCAGATAAAGCTCTGAATGTCTCCATGTGCAGAACTAACTCTACACACTAAGCAGGCACCAGGAACCAGCTCCCATCCGCACTGCGTAATGTGGATCCTGACCCAGGTGCAGCACTGGCTGTGGGGCTGGCACTGGGCGTGGGCTTGGTCATCCCAGTGCCATCAGCCTGACCGGCCACTGGCAATGGGCCCAGAAATATCCACAGACAGAAGAAAAGAAATAGAAAAGAAGACAAAGAAAAAAAAAAAAAAAAAAAAGGAAAAAAAAAAAAAAGAAAAAAGGAAAAGGAAAAGGAAAAGGAAAAGGAGGAAAAGGAAAAGGAAAAGGAAAAGGAAAAGGAAAAGGAAAAGGAAAAGGAAAAGGAAAAGGAAAGGAAAAGGAAA
>JANIJG010021433.1:0-13627 GCA_024611175.1 Megaceryle torquata | reverse complement strand
AAAAAAAAAAAAAAAAAAAAAAAAAAAAAAAAAAAAAAAAAAAAAAAAAAAAAAAAAAAAAAAAAAAACAACAACAAAAAAAAAAAACCCAACCGCAGATACAATTTAGCCCTTTGATTCCCAGACCAGGAATATTTTTCATGTGGAAACATTCTGCCCTTGCAGAAAAATCTCACAATAGAGACAGGGTTCTGTAATAATTATACCATAATTACTTTCTTTAATTACCAATAGTTTCTTTAAGAATGTCTCTAGCAGTTAGACAAACATCGGCCTAATGATCAAAAGTATGAAAGTCCCACAAGACTAAGGATTAAATAGTGCAGTATGACAATGCTTCTAACGCTGTACAGCTTAATCAACATAACTGTGAAGCTAATTTTGGAGACGGAGTTATATTATTTTACACCTCAACTTACTAGATACTGCTCTATCTGTAACTATCTAATTAGAGAAGAAAATCAAATGGAAACCAAACAAGGGCACATACAAGCATCCTTTCTCAAGGGAACACACCTTCAAAGGAGCCATCACATGATAGCTGAAATGCTCTCCTGTGGCAGAAGAGCTCAAGATGGTATAAATATGGCAGCCACCGTATGCTATAAATCAGGCTCGCCTTAATGTAAACAGTGTACCTTTCCTGCATTTAATGAGACAGTCTTCCCCTGCATGGGAGAATCTAACAATAGGAGAAATGTCTTTGATGTGATTCATCTGAAGCTTTATTTTCCAATGGAGCTGCTTTGTTGCAGGCTCTAGCCCTTTCATCTCAAAGAAAAATCTAACATGTTTTACGCAAAAAAGGAGGGGATTTTAACAGGCATTCACAACTCATCTGTCTAGACGGATAAATAGTTCTGCTTTTACTCTCATCCTGATCAAATAAAAAACATTAATCTGAAAGCAATCTTTGTTTATTTCCCTTCCTGAGATAGGGCTAAGAGGCTACAGATTTCACAACCGATTCTATTATGCAGATATGTATTTTTCGCAAACATAAGCATCTGAAAAAATATACCTTGGATCATCAGAAACATTTTTATTGTGATGTGGAGACTTAAGAATCCCCACAAATTGATTTAAAATAAATTAAGAATACTTGTGGGCTGCAGCATCTGTCCCTAAAACTATTTAATCACACTCCGTTCTCCAGCTATAAACAAGATAAGCAAAAGCACTAACTGATGGGATACCTCAAAATTTCTTGAATTACCTTTTAACATCTCTTAAGGAAAACCTAATGACAGTTTGTGAACCATCTCTCTACTGAAAGATATATTATTTAAAGTTATGCAATCAAACCCAAAACCGCAATACCCAGGACTTTCTCTTCAGAGTGTAAATATCTAACATAGTGCCCATAAAAGTGAAAATTAAGGTTTTTGTAGAAGTGGTAGGCCATGAGGCTATCTTTAGAAATTTTAAATATCTTCATAAAAAGTTATGTAAATATACAAAAGCAATAAACTAGCAAATATTCATACCAATGCATTTAAGAATATGTCTACACTCTTTGCAGACCACTTAAGTGTCTTCTACTCATTCATATTCTCTTAATGGTTTCTCTTCAGTTGTGTATTAAAAAAAAAAAAAAAAAAAATTAATAAAAAAATTTCTTTACTCTTTCCTCAAAGCCTGTAATTTTATACCCATAACAAACTGCAGGAACAAAATCCAAACCACAGGCTTAATCAATTACCAACTGCAAAAATTATTCTCAAGAAATCACATAAACTTTGGAGATGGTTAACACAGGGGAACAGGATTGTTTTCCACAGCATTCATTGTTAACTTCAGTATCAGCAGAACAAGACCAAATATAAAACTTCCGTGGACCTCAGTGAGCTAAGAATTAAGCCATCATGGAGGGTTTTTCATTGCTGGCTATTTTTAAAACTCTATTTGTAATCTTAATGTAGCAAAGACAGATGCAACTGACTGGTGCAAATGAAGCAACCAATGTAAAATAGGAAAGTTTTGTTTGCTTGTTTGTTCTTTTAAGGTTTTGTTTCTTTATAAAGCTTTTGGGTTTTCCCCTGAAGCAAAACAAAACTGTTAGCAACTTAATACAATACATGGAAAAAAGTTACTTATTCATTTGCATACAGTTGTGTCTTTGCTCTGTTGCCTTAGGCTTGAAAATTTTACTTTAAGAAAAAGGACTATCAGTAATACTACCTCTAGCTCTCCTAAATGCTCAAAATTTATTATGAGTTCCTTAAATATTTATGAATGATCCACATATACAAAGTCCATATGGGCAATCCAAATAACTGCAAGAACTACACGTAAGCAAAACATTCTCATATGATACATTTTGCAGAACCACATCCTCTATGGTGGATGCTCTCACAAGATTCCTACTCCCGAGGAGATTTTTACACATGTTTTTGTTACACACAAGATAACTACAAGTGCACGTGCAATTATCTCTTAACTCAAGTCGTACCAACAAAACTATGTGAAAGCTCTCGAGATGATTATTAACATCCACTGTTCTGGATGGGAAATTCCACATCACCACCAAAGCGAAATACGTACATGGCTGTGCGATCAGACCCCACGGAACTTAAGGGAAGAATGAAGTTGATTTCTGCGAGGAACAGACCTATCCGCAAAGCTATATCTTCATCAGGCAATCCTCATCAGCAGAGCTTTCATTTTCTGAAATCCCATCTTGAAGAGTCAAGCACAGGTATCATAGAATGGTTTGGGTTGGAAAGGACCTTAAAGATCACCTAGTTCCAACCGCCCTGCCACAGCAGGGACACCTCCCATATAACCTAGATCTGAACACATCCAATGGTGGAGCACCCACAATTTCCCTGGGCAACCTGTTCCACTGTCTCAGAACCTTCAGACAGTGATGAATTTCCTTCCTCTTTCTCATCTAAATCTACCCTTTCCCAGTTTCAAGCCATTGCCTCTCATCCTATCACTACAGGCCTTTGTAAAAAGTCTCTCCCCGGCCTTCTTGTAGACCACAAGAAGGTCTCCTTGGAGCCTCCTCCTCCCCAGGATGAACAAGCCCAACTCTCTCAGCCTGTCCTCACAGGAGAGGTGTTCCAGCCTTCTAAATATGATAGTGTTTGGCATCTCAAGTTAGTGACGGATGAAGTTCTGCTAAAACACTTAAATGGCTTTAAAATTAGCACTTAGTATCTTGAAGAAACAAGATCAGAAACAGTTTCAACACATACATGTTTTAGAAAAGCAAACCAGGGTGAAAAACATAGACTTTTTCAGCCATCTCTGTTTAAACTAAGCCATTTCATGTATTTGCTGTTAACTGTGACTGCCCTTTCCACGGGCTTATTTCCACTCTCCACATGAAGTATTTGAGAAAACAAGGCAAAGGCCCAGACTACTATACAAAACAACATTAAAATGTACTTTAAATGGACAAGAACAGAGGAGAAAAAGCCTTGCAAGGCACGAACTAAGCTCTCACTCAGCACTTCCCACGGTCCCCCGAATATACGAACACTAAATGCATATTTCTACACAGTCATCCTCACTTAGCTTGGTACTTAAAAAAAATAAATCAGAGAAACAAAAAATAGGCTTTCAACTCTCTAGACAGTGCTAGGCAATTTAACAATGCTCTGATGATAAAAAAACAACAACAAAACAAACAAGCAAAACCAAATCAAACCAAGCAAACAACACAACAACCTGCTTTATTTCAGCTTACAGTGGTGTGGGCTCCGCCCCCCCTCGTTGGGAGGTAACTCGATATTGTATCGCAAAGGCAACCCTGATAAGTATTTCATGGTCCGTTGACCAAATGGGTGGGCAATGTATTGCCAAGACAGACAACTCTCCTGAGTGCAAAACCATCTGTAATCATAATTAAACAATAAAGTGCTGGTAGCATCTGTTTCCTCACATTCCTGCAGGGCTTATGTGTAGCACTTGAGGTGATTTCGGTATACTGGGCAAAAGGGTTAATTATTCTACAATGAGTAGAAGAAAAGACTGACACTCTGAGTGAAAAGTATCACTGAGGAAATGCACGTTACTGAAGCAATAACCAGCAACCGAAGAACAGATTCACAACAGGCTGCTAGTGAGGAGACAAAGATTACAGCTAGACACATCTTACTGGTAAGGACATCAACTTAGTAATAACACACTAAAATGGATGGTGTAAATGAAAAAAGAGAAGGAAAGAAAATTACGAAGATGGAAAAAAGAGGCTTTCAGCTTATAGTCATTCATTCTACTAAGCATTTTAAGTTCTGTGAGGTAACCACAGTGGAGGAGGGGGGAAGCTTCTTTCTAATCGCACTTTAGCAGATGAGGGTTTTTTCCCCCTCCTTAAAAACTATCTCTATAGAAGCCTGTGTAGCAAAGCAGTCCATAAAACTTGAGGGTTTTTAAAGGGTCACGTTCACAGCGCCAGACACATGTATTCTGTTATGACTGTTGAATTTAAAAAAGTGTCATTTTGAATTGTGAAGATAAAGTATAACACAGTGAGATATGTTCAGTTTTCTAATGCCTTAAAGAATATTTTGTTCAATGTATAGTTATCACACACTTATTTCTGCAAGGCATGCTGCTTCTTGTACATGTCAGCTGAAACGACAGCAGCCCTATTCAAAGACAGATGATGTACCTCCTGCTGTGCTAGCAAACAGACACTCAACGAGACTTGACTTTTATTGCTAACAGGCATGGACACTGAACTTTGCAAATGAAGCCTCAGACTGAAAGAATGTGTCCAAATGGCCCAAAGCCTTAGACTCCAAGTTCTAGTCTCTGCCTCTCAGCTTGATCAAAGCAGCTCTCTCAACTGGCCTTGTTCTTTCCAGATCTTTAATTCGAATTGTGAGTCAAGGAAAGATTTGAAATGTGAAAAGACACACAACCTGATGACTGACAGTCAAATATGAAACATGCCGGAAAATCAATATAGTTTTTGTTTAATGGAAGTGTAATGTGATTCCCCCTTAAGATAGGGACAATAAATTTGCTTTAGCTTTCCAATACTATTATACCATTATATTGCATAAGAGCTTTTTTCACGTAGACTTTAGAATAACTGAAATAACAACTTCACACATTGAATTTGGTTTCTTTAGAAAACCTAGGTAATAGAATTTCCTAATCAATCTATCTAAATAATTACTTGGAAGGCAAGAAGGGAGACCACCTAGGACTGTTTCCAGAACTGGAAGGATGGTGGCAATTGTGGACTTACATCTACCGTTACTGAAGACATCTGGAGACTGCTGATCAATGAGACGTTCTTAAAACAAGAACCAAAAATACCCAACAAGTTGAATTATGGAAGTTCTTTTTGAGTGCTGGCAACTGATTCTGCCCTTTAGATAGGCACTTTGTTGCGGTTTATGGTAATAAAAATCAAAGAAGTCATTAAATCACTTTAAAACACTCAAGTTACATAAGAGAGAATTTTCTCACCAGAGTTCTAATGGCATTTGGTAAAGGACTTATTCTGAAAAAGGCAACCAGGAGAAAGCAGCCCAGTATTATTGTATCCTCAAGAAAGATGCCTATTATGCTTTGTAGCTTTAAGTATATTTGAGTAAGCTGTTCAGTCAAAACCATTAAAACCACATTGGGATTTTTAAATTTTTTAAGTCCACAATTATCTAAAATTGATACCATTACTAGTAAAAAACATGAAGAAAAAAAAAATAAAGAAACCCAACAACAAAACAACCAAAACAAAACCACGATTGTTTGTGTCTTACAGTTCTCTCAGAACACAAAATATAGAGAAACAGGATTTGATTCTGCTATTTATCAGAGTGTAAACCAAGAGCAACTCAGAGGAATCCAGTGCAGATATTCAAGTGAAACTTGGTTTTAGTTTGGAATTGAATAGAGCCCTATTGGAAGGACTGAGGGAAGGTGATGACAACACCTTCTTCAGCAGAGTTTTCTAGTTTCATAAATAACAGTGGTCATCCATCCTTGCCCAATGATTGCTTTCACCTGGTTAGTCAACTGCAAGCAAATCTGGCAGAAGAATTAAGATCCAAAGTTCTATCCAATTTCATTTTTAAAACCCCAACAAAATAAAATCCACCCAAAAAAACCCCACAGCCAAACAAAACAAAACAAAACACACACACACAAAAACCCCAACACATACCCCCCCCCCAAAAAAAAAAACCCAAAAAACAAAAAAAACCCACCAACCAAAAAAAAAACCCCACCAATAGGTAAGTAGAAGAGAAACATTCAATTTGTTGCCCTCATTCAATTGAAGTCTACACTGTAAACTCAACAATTCCCCAAATCTAAATACAGTTTATTTGGAATTGACCACAATACTATGCTGCCCCAGTGCCATCAGTAGTTAATCCAGGTAAGAGGTAGGAAGAGGTAGGTAAAGGAAGAGCTTAGGGCAAGCGGAAAGAACTGGTTATCATTAGTTTGTGTACTGAGGTTGCAGTACATAAATGCATAAGCAGCAAGAAATATCTACTCGCATATTGACTTGCTAGAAACATATTTTAACTTTCCTTACTCTTGGGTACAAGTCCTTTCCTACAGGATTCCAATTAAAACAAACCAAACCAAACCAAACAAACAAAACCACAAACAAACACAAAACCAAACGACAACAAAAAAAAACCAAACCACACCACAAAACAAACAAAAAAACCCCGTAATTAGGAAAAGTGATGAAATACATATCTTAAGCATGCCACAATCCATCTTCTTACATGTCTGTACCTTACAGAATTCAGAATAAATTTGATTTGACTGCATTATTTAAGTATGGTTTTATGTTACAAATCACAGGTATCAGCTCGCTGCACTTGTTATTAACATCTAGGAACTACAGATTATGATCTCTGTTAAAAACCACCTATATTTCTACTACAGTATTGCAAACCCGAAGGGGTAAGACCGCGTGACTTAGGTTAAATTAAAGTATTTCCAAATATTTTTCCTGCTTTTGGAAATAGCAAAATCGTACCATTGTTACATAAGCGTTGAAAATATTAATATACAGAGAAAGCAATGCAAGATTTCATCTTTCCCAGCAGAAAGAAAGGTAGGTGGATTCATTAGACACAGCTGTGTCAAGATGCTGGTGTACAGTATTTCATTCAGCCAAAGATAGGTGAAGTCGTCTCACTGTATGTGGATCTCTACACTACCACTGGGAAAAAACCTGCATTTAAGAAGACAGCTAGCCAGTAATATATTTAACCCCCCACCTGACATGATAAATGAAAGAGAATAAATGTATACAGCTAGTGAAACTTCCAGGGAACAGGGGGAGACTTCAGCACTTTTGCTGACAGGGACTTTACTGTCAGTGGCCTGTCTCTCTCGGAGGCAGCTGTCAATCACAGACCATCTTTCTCTCCCAGAGGAGTTCATTGTGCCTGAAGACAGTTGTGGAATAACTGCTCCTAGGCGTCAGAGCAGCAGATGGAGTGTATCTGTCAATCATTGTCACTAATTATTAACTTCTGTCACTCAGAGCAAGGCAACATATCTCTGCCTGATCCTCTGTGATTTGATCTGCTACGCCACCTCAGAGACAGACAGTTCAACCTTTCATTATGTGTCACATACAGACCGCTCTGCTGGGTCAGCCCTCGTGACTCAGTGTTCCAGCAGAATTCTATTTTAGCCACTGAACGTTACACAGAGAAGCTGGCACGAAGGACAAGCTCCGTGTTCAAATGCAGCAGTCGCTCATTTTCCGTAAACATTTTGAAGCTAGAGAAGCATGGAAACACCAGTCTCCCAAGTTTTAAACAAAGAGAAGGAAAAGATTCTATATATAAGCCACATAACTCAAGTTTTCATTATAAGCTGCCCCTTGTAATTTACTAAAATGTTAATTATCTCAAAAGACTTACTCTGGAAAGAGAGGCAACTTCTTTTAATGTCACTTACTTACAACCGTTATTAAGGTTCAGGTGGGCTGACCAGACAAGATGGATCATCCCTTCCTTTTCCATTGGCCAGAAAAATGACTAGAAATTATCATCGGTGATTTCTGATTGATCTTTTTTTTGTCTGCATTTTCTATCTTGGAATTCTGGGCATTTTTATTAAAATTCCGTGCAACAGCACCGGCCATGCTCACTAGAGGAAAAGGATCAATTACTGAAACTCATCATCAGAGAAAAAAGCATATTCTCTCTTTTTATAAGTATACACTTGACATCCCTCCAGAAATTCTGCTTAGCCAAACCCCATGTAGTATCCCAAGGTTGATCAAGAACATTTACCATACATAGTTTACGATCTCTCTGTTGGGAAAAGCGTTACGCACAGACTCACTTAAACAAAAAATACTCCTATACGGGTTTAATTGCTACTGCTAAAAACTATGGAGAAAGAGGAAAGTCATTAATTTTGATGATATTTGTTCAGGCACTTTTTACATAATGATTTTTAAGAAACTACTACTGCTAGACTATAATATATTGCATTTTATCATATTCTAATACATAAAAATGAAGGGGGGGAAAAAAAAAAAAAAAAGGGTGTCAAAAAGGGATTTAAGACAGAGGTACAGATTAGGGGGCAAGAATGCTTCCAAGAAGGATTTAGGGAAGCACTCCAATTTAAGCTTCCGCTGCAATGTTGCGGGGAAAAAAAAAAAACGGATGAAAGCAATAACTGGGTGCATGTAAGAGCGGAGAGGATGAGGAAATTATTCCATTAATGCAATTTGCATCAATTAATCAAAGCGATTGTTACACAAGTTGTGCTGGTGTTCCCATTTGAAAGGAATAACAAAGACATACAGAAAGAATCTCATCCTTAAAAGAGACTTCCAGAACTCAGTAATATTTGTTTATGGAAAGACTCTGAGAACTAACTTCTTCTTCATTGTGTATAAGGATCGAGATGGAAAGAAAATGACAGATGTTCTACAGACATTTGAAGACTGGTCCAAAATAAATAAATAAATAAATCAGACAACAGGTGAAAAAATCCCAACACCCCCATCATCACTTTTTAATAGCAGAGGTTATTCGGTTTAAACAGTGGATTGTCCACATTCACTTGCTATTATCAAACATTTTCCTCTCCAGACAACCCAATTCAACCGAGTAAAGTGTTTTTAAAGTGAATAGGTTCAAGAAGGCATTCATGGTTGAAATACAGTATTAGCCTGTCTCATTTTAATTTTTCTCAGTCCTTAAGTTCTATAAAAATTTATTCAATTTCAAGTTTTAAATATTAAAGTAGTTAAGAATTGGTAAGATTTTCTCATCTTAAATTCTATTAACACCTTTATCCAATATCACTTAGCCTGACTACAAGATCTCAATAGCTAGCTACGTCACTTTATTTCATCTGCTTCAATTAAAAAAAAAAAAAAAACCAAAAAAAAACCAAAAACACACACACACACAAAAACCCAAAAAACAACCACCCAAAAGTATCTGATAAAAATAAAATTTTGAAGCCTCATGCTAGACCTGAACATTCTTATGAGTGCATTCATAAGCTTAAACAGTAGATTCTTCTTTATCTCCTCCTTTTAATACAAAATGAATCTTCCCTACCCAAGGATACAGATCCCAACCAGACCCAGGTTCAGTAATTCCCTCTCCTGAACAACAACAACAACAAAAAAAAACCCCGAACAACTCAACAAACAAAGAAACAAACAAAAGATTTATTTAGGTATTTGTTTTTAAAAGCTCAGGACAACTTTGATAGGTCCATTCAACATCCTTACTCATTCCTCTAGAATGAGAATACTAGTGAACCACAAATCGAATTTCAAACTGTTAAACAAAAAAAATATAGCCAAAAAGGGGAATCACTATTGGAAATTGCATAGTAAACTGATATTCCAAATCTTGGAAAAATCTTCATTTATTTCCTCACACATGCCCATTTAAAAGAAGATACATTTCAGCGTCTCTAATAATAAGGACTTTTGTTAACGTACAGTTCTCACTGGAAAACAGGAACAAAGAGACTATGAGACTATTTTTATTTCCTCTGGTTTAGACCCTGACCATCTGCTGTCATTACAGCTCAAAGTACACTTAATATCCTTTCATAACCTTTGACAACAAGAATCACTAACAGTATTTTAGTTGAAGATACTTTTATAAAATATTACAATCAAATCAATTGCATTAACACATTTGAACCTCCAAGTTCAACACAGTGGAAAACACAGTAGTACTTTATTATATCAGCTGTCTGGTCATATATAAATCATCTATAACTAAAAGCAAAAGTATTGAGAGTACTATTTATCCAGAGTTAGCAAAAGGAATTACCCAACATCTGAAAATGAAAAACCACTAATAAGCATTACAGCGTATTGAAAAGTTTAAACAACATGATTAAAGAAACTTTTGCAATAATAAGGAGTGTATGTGATTCTATTTTACCTTGCTAACAAAATTCCTCTGGGATTTCTTATTCAGTTATACAATAACTAAACTGGAATATTATGTTAAGCAAGTCTCACATTCTACCTGTATTCAGAATATATTTAAAGAGATAATGTTCTTTCAGTGTATTGCACTTCACTAAACTATTTTCACTGAAATTATTTGCCCAAAGCAATAAACAGAATAGAAGGAAAATCAAAAAGCTCTAACTAATGCCTTGCCCATTTAGAGGCTTAAGAGATGCACTGTAAAGACATTTAAATCATCTTTTATAAAAGTTCATTCTTAAGAAATGAATCAAGGAATTTCTTTAGAAAGACTGAGTAGAAAACTCTGTAGAAAAAATACAGTGAAAAGATGTGCCACATCTCCTGCTGTAAGAAGCCAGTAACAAAGAAAAGCATGCTCTGTAATCCTTCAGAAAACAAACAACATTGAAAAGAAAAACTGCAGCGCAGATAATTACGTTGCCTAAACTGATCGCATAGCAATTAGAGAATTAAACCCAAAACAAACAAAGAAACAACAGCAACAAAATGAATGTGCGGATACAACAGCAAAATTTGTCAGGATATTTGCTGCGCTCAGCAAAATCACAATAAATATAGACAGAGTATTTCCAAGTTATACAGAATTACATAGTTTCTTTAAATCTGCACAAAGCCTAGGTTTTACACTGTATTTATATTCCTTATTTCATTCTATTTAGGGCAATATTAGCAAGTATTCAGTAATGAACAAAATGTTCCAGTAACTGCTTTTACTTGCTTCTGCCAACATGCCATTTGCACAGTACTAACGAGCAGCTTCACTACATCTGAAGCAGACAAATCACTCAATGTATTTCAAGTTGAAATCCTTGAATTTCAAGTTTTCAATAAATTTCTTCAGCACATCTACTGCAATCTGCAAATTGTTGGCAAGTATTCTGGCCCTACAGCTTGCAAATTACTATTTATCAGTTAATAAGCCCAGATACACAATATTTGTGTGTCAAGTATAATGACTTGATACTTTAAACTTCCAAAGCATGAAATTTAAAAGAAAACAAAGTACACACCGGAATAATATTTTCCAACCTCCAAACCATTAAAATTAATACCCAATACTATCTTAAATACTTAAAAGTTCAGACTTGTATGCATCTGAATCAACATATGCAGTTCATTCGCTTCCATGGAGTTATAAGGCAACAATGCAAATCAATAAAAATGCATCCAAATCTAGGTATTAATTTTGCGCAAATTCTAAACTATTTAAACACAGCCACAAAGAGCCAAATTCGTGGTTCTGTATAATTGCTGTTTATGTCAAGTAGGGTGACACAGGAACGTATAAGGGTGTAAATTTATCCTATGTTTCAAACTCATTTCAGCTAGATGAGACAAACTAAAATCTCAAGACACTCCACCCTGGCTACTACCTCTGGTTTAATCACATCTTGACCTCCAGTGCTTTTCTTCAAAACTTGCCTAGATTTAATACAAATATAATCAATGCAGGAAATTAAATGACACAAGCATGTGTCATGACCACTTTTTGGTTTAGAAAATAATTTGCTGATTCTTGATAGCTCATGCTTCCAAGCAAGACAGTCAAAAATCCCAAGAATCCTCAACTCCTGTTCCTAATAGCATTGTGAGCACAAATAAGTTTTATTGTTTTGGTCATGTACACAGGCACAAAGAACCACACACTCTCCTCTTAGATTTAAAAACCAAAAAACCAACCAAAAACCCCACAAAAAAACACCCCCCTCCCCCCCAAACCAAAACTCTAAAATTCAAAAGAACCATTCAGTAATAAATTTACAAGTGGGACCTACAAGCCTAATTCCCAAATGCTCAGTTACCAGTCAGCTGTGAAGCGTACCTGAATTCCCTGTGTATCTAAGTTACCACTGGGCAAATTCATAAGGCACTTGAATTCCTGCCTATCAGTACTGGGTATAAGAGAACCGTGCAGCATTCTGTATGAAAACAGACAAACCTGACTTGGTTGTTTAATGAAGTCAGGCATCTGAATCCTTAACAAAGCAGAATCTTAAGCCCATCATCTTCTTTGGCATTTTCTATTTTCTGGTTAAAGCAATTTGGTAAGCAGACTGTTTTGGATACCAATTTTGGCCACTGGATATTTTCTCTGTAAGGTGCCACAAAAATGCGATTTGCCCATTCAAAATAGAAACACGTGAGGCAACTGTTTCTAGCACCATCACTGGAAAAAAAAGACAGCATATTATATTGTACCATAAGACAGAAGAGATGGGAACTACAATGCTGAAATAACAGCCTACTACTGTGCAAGCTAGCTTTTTTTAGCTCTCTCAGGCTTTGGCCTTCCCTTCCCTGTAGGCCTCCCATGCTTCCATTCAGCATCAAATTTTGCTCTCTGAACAGTTACAGATACATACCTAAGAACCCACAACACGGTTAAAAACAATTAATAAACTTGAACGCTATTCAAACTTGAACGGGATTTTAAATATTACAATAAAGAAACAGCAATGTTATGAGGTGAGCAAGGAAGAATGCCTTCACCATTATAAACAAGGAGTTGTGTGGAAATTACATTACACAAAGATGCCGAACCAACCAGAAACAGAAAATGAGCGCACAAAGTAGATCATTTTTACAATTCAGCTAATATCATAATTGCCATGCTGTCACTAAAATGATGGAGAGAAGCACCAGAAGAATATTCATTCTAGTAATGCTTTTCCTAGGCTAATAGCAAAATATTATTTTAATGTTGAAAATGAACATCCTGTCCTGTCCAAGTCGAACAAATATTCTACAAAAAATTGTCAGAGTTGCAGCACTTCCAGAGGGGTATTTTCTTATTCGGCGGAGAACTGAGGCTGGTAATAATGATAATATTTTTTATTATCGTAACAACAACAACATTTCATACCGAATAAGCTGGGATGCTTTGTGCCCTCACAGAAATGCACGAAACCCAATAGTCTTAATGTTTGATTCTGAATATGTCTGTCAGGAAACAAGCGCAAGCCTTCAGCAGCCGCGGCTGCCTGATTAGTCTCACAGTCACTCCAACGAGCTATCAGCTTCTCAGCGTGAAGTTCTCCTGCATCACTGCTCCAAGCCTTTAGGCAAAGGATTCTAATAATGAGTCACAGTGCCGTGACTGAGGCCACACTTCTGCTCCGGTGAGCTGCTTGCTGAGAGGGCCTGCATGCTCCCTCATTATCATTTTACAGCTTCCCCCCTCCCGCCTCCACACCCCCCCCC
>JANIJG010021432.1:0-20362 GCA_024611175.1 Megaceryle torquata | reverse complement strand
TTCTCTAATATCTTCCTTATTAAATATATATATATATCCATATACTCCCAGATTTATTTTTCTGTATGATAGATGAATTGGCAGAAGAACCACAGACTTTGTGTAGGACACTTGGAAAAGCAGAGTCTCTTTGCCAGTGTGCTTGACAACTGTCTTCTTCTACTGAAATTGATAATGTTTCTTGGTCTATGATGATGTTGAAACCAAGGGATATCAAAAGCTAGGAAAAATGGCTGTAATCAACCCAGATGGAAATACTTTAGGGTCCTTGTTGTAGACTGGAAAATACATGTTGCAGAGCTACTTACCAGCTGTCTCTTTTTTTCTTCAGAGGGCTTACTATATTTCTAGAAACTTGTCCAGCCACAAATCAGAACCAGAGCAGAAATTACTGGGGTTGTTTTATGGTATTTACCATGTAAAAAGTAATGTAGATCTAGTCAATTTTACAAGTTAAAGTTGTTAAGTCAAATGACATTCTTGGTAAATAAATTCCCACATCATACAGCCATCACCATATTCAGCCTTAAACAGTGACTCTTGCTTACTTATAAACACAGTGGTTAAGACTCAATGTTCAGAAAACTGTTACATCTTTATGTCTTTGGAGATTAATGTTCAGTTATGCCAGAAGGAGAAGGAATATGAAGGTCTCATTGGTCAATAGAAGACAACAGATGCTGTCAGTCTAACACATTTCTTTGCTGATGTCATGAAAATAGAGAGGATTTGAGTGGTTAATATTTCATTTTATATCACTCCAGTTTTTAAAATTGTTTTACAGAAGCTCAGAAATGGTTAACAATAACACCAGAGATAAGGTGCATCTTGCTACCACCACTGCTCTCTCAGGGACCTCTTGGTGAGGAAGCTGCAGTGGCAACATGGCTGAACAAAGTGGGGAGTGACAATGTTTGGAGGAGATTTTCTCGGGAGGGGGTGTTTGTTTTTTTGTTGGTATAGACAAGAAGCTTAAGATGCTATCTTCAGGCTACATTGTGTGCCATTTTAAACACAGTGCTCTTAATAAATACCGACAGCAAATCAGGACAAGAACAGACGCAAGTTGTTTCAGGCGACTTCTGTCAAGTGAACAGTAATGCGCCAGGATTAGTGGCAATCCTCTCCATATTGCAGAGAGCAAGTCGCCTGCAGATGAAGTGCTCCAGGCATTGCAGTGGGTTTATCAAGGGGTCCTTGATATTCTGGAGCAGACATGCAGGCTGCAACATTATCTGTAGCTTTTCAATTCAGACATCTCCTGCTGAAAATTAGGTGGCAGTAGTGGTGGCAGTGGGATGTAGCTGATTTTAATTCCAGAAGCATCCTAAGAAATCCACATCCTAGTGGTTCCCAGACTGTTCCCTTCACCCCTGTGATGTTGATAGTACAACTGGACTTGCTCTCAACAACCAAAATGTTAATAACACAGTATTGGCAGGGCAAGAGTTTGAGCCAGTGAACCATTAACTTCCATTCCATCAGGTGCAATCAAAGTCAAAGTTCAGTGGGGCTCAAAAAGGCAATGACAATTATCCCCAGTGTCAACATCCTCCCTTATACTGGGTGTTCCTTGAAAATGCCAGCTCAGGGGAGAACTCTTTCCAGTATTGTTTCTTTAGAGTGATAACATATTAAGGTACTTTATTCTTCTTCAACTTGAGAAAGTGAATAGATGTGTTACTGGATGTGGGTTAGCTCATTACATATAAATGAGACACCTCTTGTATATTTCCAAATAAGGGTCTCTTTGGACTGACAATGCCAGAGTGCTACCAGGCCCATTCTATCTCTCTACCTTTCAGCATCTTTATGATATCCCACAAGCTTAAGACTGCCTAAAAGCTAGAATTAACAAATCTTATTGAGTTACCAAGTACAGGGAACCCTCATCACAGAGCCAGCTGGGGTTTTTTTTTTTCTAATAGCACCATCAAGGATGGTTTCTAGAAGAATCTATCTGGTCACTGGCATCTGGTTTGAATTACTTTGCAGATTAGCACTGGGAGCTGACTCAGTCCCTGGGCACTAAAAGGTTTAATTCAGGCACAGATTTGATTTCTTGCTAGATCCTTGTCCATAGCTGAGCATCTGAATTTGTATTTCCAATTCAATTTGAAGGAAAGATCCTGAGAAAATCTGTCTCTGTAAGAGCTGTAAACTGGGAAATACTGAAAAGCCAGAAGTTAAAAGCAGCATCTCACCTTCCATGGAAGTTATTTCTAAAAAAACTGTCACCACTACTTCTGGGATTTGGCTGTGCAGCACTTCTTGCTAAGAGTTTTAGAAGAGGTAATTAACAAAATACATACTGTGATGTCTTTGAAGCTGCATGGTGGGGCCTTGCTCTGATAAGCATTGGAACAAGCTGCCCAGGGAACTGGTTGAGTCACTATCCCTGGAGGTATTTAAAAGATGTTTAGATGAGGCACTTAGTGAAATGGTTTAGTGGTGGACTTGGCAGAGTTGGGTTAATGGCTGGACTCGCTGATATTTTCCAACCTAAATGTTTCTGTGATAACTTTAGCTGTGGAGCTCCTGGTTTACCCCAACTCCTTCCTGAGCTTTGGCATCATAAGTAAGGGAAAGCTAGTTTGGAAGTCCTCCCTAACTGAACTTCCTGCACAGCAAGAATGCTTATATGGTCTTGTAAGTTTTTCCCCTGCTCATTTATACACTACAGGACCTTTTCTTGCTTTATTTTTATGCTTTTTTTGGATGCTTTTGCTCATGGGCAGACAAAGGAAATTTAAATTATGGATAATAAAATTATTCCATAAACTCATCTAGGCTTATTCTTCCATTCTTCAAACCAGCTCCCCATAGGCACATTTATATAAACAGAAGCATGCTAATTAAAATTACCAGGGAGACATGATCTATTTAAAGTCTCAAAGCACAATTTTACTTTTAGGCTTCATATTGTGATAGTGTGAAAGAGCAAAGTTTCTCTTCAAGGTTTAAATATAATGAAGTGAATTTTTTTTGTTATGTATGTGCTATTTGGCTGCATGCTGCTCTTATCTCTGCTAACATGCACCTGATTTCCTTTGCTATCTTGCCTTTGCTCATTTTTAAATCCCCAGCATTCTTTCATGTTTTTTAAAAGACTGCAGAAATCATTAAAACTTTGCAATTGTTTATTTCCTTTTGCTTTCTTATTTAACTGTCCTTTCACAGTTCCCTCAGTTTGACATAAAATTACAAACTTTCAACAGTTCAGATATACTACTGTCTATACTGATAGTATTTACATGTCTATAAGTCTATTTACATGTCTATTTATTTCTTCTGCCAACATATAGGCTTAGATCTGATGTATGTATTTTTTTTTTCTATCTAATATCTTAATTTTCCAAACAAGGATCATGTAATTCTATCTCTTCTGGTCCGTAACAGTTGTTATCACTTTTTTTTTTCCAGGGTGATAGTTCCCTTATGTTAATTTTTTTCCTTATGCCTTCTTCAAGATGCTGTGTCAAAGCCTTCCGTTGGGGACACTTAGGTAATTCAATAATTAAGTATATTTGAACCTAATTTCTCAAGTCTTCAGAGGAAGAAGCTCTCCATTATTTATATAAAGGGGCACATTCCCTCCTGTAGCCTGAATATTTGAGTCAGAAAACTCAAATTTGTTGCTGAGAAAAGTGTTCCCACATTCCCCGTAACAAGAGGCAGGTAGTAATCCACAGAGCTCATTGAACCTTCCTCAGCCTCCAATTCACCTCCAAAACAAAGCTTTCTGTGCAGTAGTGTGTGACTTACACATTTTGGCTAGATTCTCTGAAGTGGGTGGAATTTTCAGGCTCTCATCAAAACCACATATAATAGCCAATTTAAGATTTATGTGCCACTTGCTACATAATAGCAGTTCTGAGACTTGCTGCAAAATAGCAATTCTGAGACAGGCATCAACAGCTTTAGTGAGTGTGGTAAGCCTGTTGATGGGGGGCGGGGGTGGTGGTGGTGGCAGGAGAAAGCAAGAGGGTAGATGGATGAATAACTAATAGGTACTTATCCAAAAAAAAATAGCTTAAAAGTCATGAACACAAGTTGGCAATGGGAAACCTGTGAGTTCAGTGCATATGGTTGTACCTGCAGCACAGAAAAGTTATTTTCACTTGGAGCATTATTGCAGCAGTGTTTTTGGTTTTGTTTTGTTTTGTTTTTTCCCAAGAATAAATTGCTTTTTGACAACTGGGAAGACCTGGTTTTGCTTAACAGACATGTGAAGCTCATGGCATTGCAGTGCCTAGTTCACTTCCCTCTGGATTTGATATGTATATTTTAAAGTAACTGATATGAACCTGATCCAATATACCCTATATACAATCTGAAGGTATTTTGCTGAATTTTTTTTTAGTAGCCTCTACCTCTCTGCACTCCTGATTGAAGTGTGGGGCAAATCTAATGCTGTTGCTCCAGATTATTGGACACCATCCACAACTTTTTGATCCTGTAGTACCATGATGTTCTGACTTTGTCTCTGAAGATGACTTAAGGAATTTAAGGAGTTCCTGCCAACTCCTATTGTTCATTACTACATCTGCATCACTGTTTGACCTGCCATCACATCACTGCTAACGTGTCTTTGGCATAGGCCAAACCTCTGAACAGAGACAAGTTAAAAAAAATGTCCCGTCCTGTCCCCCCCCCGCAAAACAGAAGCATGGATCAGTTTAATGATTCAGTTTATGATATGGATCTGTACCAGGCAAAACTGCATTGTGCTGCAGGCACAGGGGTAGAAACTACTCCTGAGATGTGGGAGACAGGGAGGGAGACCTTAGCACAGTTAGGAGTTTGGCACATTGCTTCCTGCAGCGTGGTTTAATGCAGAGGTTGGGTGCTAATGAAATGGAGGGCGTCCACACAAGGTCTTTTGGGGCTGTATGGAAGTAATGTCTATCCAGACATTATCAGACTTCCTTTTCGTGGCTTTGACTGTGTGTTAGGAGCCAGAAAAACTAATATGACCCCAGTCCTATGGCCAGTGGCCTCTTGCAATTACCCTTGAGTACATCAGGCTGGATTTTCAGTTTTGTGGAAAACTGTGATGTTTTGCTTGCAGTTCAATCCTGAATGAAAAATACCTGTCCAAAATCTAAAAAAATCCCCAAACAAAACAAAACCAAACAAAAAACATGCTTAAATTTCTATTTTAAGGTTTATATTTTTACATGTCTCTAAAAGTGCATGCAATACATGTCTTATTGAAATAGATTATTGTGTTTCAGAAAACCATATTTTCCTGATTATTTATTCTCTCTTGTCAGTATGGAAGGGAATTAGCAATGAAACATAATGATGCCTAGTCTCGCTTGTAAAGCAAGAGGCACTGCTAAGATATAGTCTGATTTCCTCTAGATTTATCCAGAAGTGATTAGTTTTGGTGTTTAAGAAGATATCAGTGTGCTCTTGCAGCCCAGAAAGCAAATCATATCCCAGGCTGCATCAAGAGAAGTGTGGCCAGCAGGTCGAGGGAGGTGATTCTCACCCTCTACTCCACTGTCGTGAGATCTCACCTGGAGTACTGCACCCAGTTCTGGAACCCCTATTTCAGGAGGGATATGGATGTGCTGGAATGTGTCCAGAGAAGGGCCATGAAGGGGCTGGAGCACCTCTCCTATGAGGACAGATTGAGAGTTGGGGTTGTTTAGTCTGGAGAAGAGAAGGCTCTGGGGAGACCTTCTTGTGGCCTTCCAGTATCTTAAGAGGGCATACAGGAAAGCTGGGGAGGGACTTTTTAGGCTCTTGGGAAGTGATAGGACTAGAGGGAATGGATTAAAACTAGAGAGAGGTCGATCCAGGTTAGATATTAAGAAGAATTTCTTCACCGTGAGGGTGGTGAGACACTGGAACAGGTTGCCCAGAGAGGTGGTGGAAGCCCCATCCTTGTAGGTTTTTAAGACCAGGCTGGATGGGGCTCTGAGCAACCTGCTCTAGTGGGAGTTGTCCCTGCCATTGGCAGGAGGGTTGGAACTAGATGATCTTTAAAGTCCCTTCCAACCCTGACAATTCTATGATTCTATATGAGCTCTGATTTGAAGCTGCTTCTGTGGCTGAGTCATTTATAAGGTCCCAGTCTGTGTGGATCCTCTGGTAAAGCATGAAGGGTAACAAGCTGCAGCCCCTCTTAGAGCACAGAGAGGGTCCCCTTCTCCCCTCTCTTACCCTCTGTTTGTTGAGAAATGCAGTGCAGTACAGGCCTTGTGTTTCCAGGTGGCTACAGCCATGCCAGGTGTGTTTGCAGCCCTCTTTCTGGTTTGCTGAGGAGCCTTCATGCTTGTCCAGGACAGAGCAGAAACATGCCCCTGGCTGCGGTCAAGTGCTGTCTCCTATCTCTACCAGCCACCTCATATGGGGCCCTCACACCACTGTGGATCCCATTGATCAGATGTTCTCCCTCACTTGACCGACTGGTAGATGAAAAATTGGACATGAGCCATCAATGAGTGCTTGCAGCCCAAAAAGCCAACTGTATACAGCCAGGGCAGTGTGAAAAGAAGCATGGCCAGCAGATCAAGGGAATTGGTTCTGCCTCTCTATTCCACTTTGGTGAGACCCTACCTGGAGTATTGCATCCATCCCAGGGGTCCTCAGTACAAGAAAGACATGGACCTGTTAGAGAGGTCCAGAGCAGGGCCATGAAAATGTCTACAGGGCTGGAACACCTCTCCTGTGAAGAAAGGATGAGAGTTGGTGTTTGGCCTGAAGAAGAAGAGAAGGCTCTTGTGAGATCTTGTTGTGGCCTTTCATTATGTAAAGGGGGCTTATAAGAAAGGCAGAGAAAGATTTTTACCAAGGCCTGTAGACAAGGGGAAATTATTTTAACCTGAAAGAGGCTAGGCTTAGACATAAGGAGGAAATTCTTTACTGTGAGGGTGGTGAGGCACTGAAGAAGGTTGCCCAGAGAAGTTGTGGATGCTCACACCCTGGAAGTGTTCAAGGTCTGGTTGGACGGGCTTTGAGCCACCTGATCTAGTGAAAGACATCTCTGTCCATGGCAGCAGGGTTGGACTAGATGATCTTTAAGATCCCTTCCAACCCAAACCATTGTATGGTTCTACGGCTCTATAATACCAGCTCATCAGCTGAAGCTGACAGAATCAGAGACCCGCTGGCTGAATATGTTTCTTGTTCTGTCAGCTGTTTCTTCTGCAGATAAAATAGTCAGCTTTGGGATTTTACGAGTACACGTCTTGGTTTGGCTGGCGAGGCAAGTTAAGAGCAAGGGTGGAATCTGGACTCTGCTGAAGTCAGCGGCAAAATCCCCGTTGATTTTGGCAGAGCCTGGACTTTACTGCGTTTTTCTCATCCCTGTTGCTAGCCTCCGTTTGGTCAGCAGGTGGCAATCTCTGCTTTTCGGCTGAACTTCAGAAAAGTGTGCACAACGCAAACTCTTTATTCAAATAGCTGTTTCTGCTTTCATCGGGTGTTCTGCCTGGGAGCTGGGCGAGATCTCATTCCAAATCTCTCTTAACATTTAAACGCTTACTTAAGCATCAAAGTATTTTTAAAAGCAGAACTTAGAAGGCCTATCGCTTTACAAGTCAGAGTTGTTCCTTTCCCATCCCCAGCTCTGAGTTACAGACAGGAACTCCCACAACTCAAAACGGAGCCATATAAATTGAGTAGTGTGTATCGTATCTTTTGCTGTGAACCGTACATATAAACTTATATTCCAGTACTCAGACCTCATAAACTTGCATGTTTTAGCATCTGGACTTAATGTCATTTATTAAGGTTTCAAATGAATTTTGTAAACAGATGATGGAATGAGAAAAAAATAAAGACAGGTATTTCCATGCCTGTTGTTAAGTGTTTGCTTTCCTTATTAGGTCCAAGCAATCTAATCTCCTTTTCTTGTGGAACGACTGGCCAATAACATACTCAAGGTCAGCAAGTTCTTGAGCTCTCTGCTGTGTCTTGTGAACACAGTGCCAGTCTTGCAAAGCATCTCTATCTAAGGCTATTTCAGCACTGGCATCCATTCTCTCTGCCCCATTGTGAGACCTCTTTTGTAAACCAAAAATGTACAGCAGTGGATGGTTTCATATGAAAATGAAGGAATACCGATTTGTTTGCCTAAGCTTTGTGGGAAATTTCAATTTCTTTTTGAAATTGAGAGAGACATATGCAAGTTTTTCACAGCAGGTATTTTGATTTTATCCTTGCTGTATGAGAGACACAAGCAAGCTAAAATAGCTTGTTGGTTGCTTGTCTCTTGGCAGTGGCAAGAAAAAAATAAGTTTTGCATTGTCTAACTGCCATTTCCACTGGTCTATTAATACATAGAACCTGCTGTTTAAATATGGTCTGTATTCTGACAGCTTGAGGAAATCTGATGAGGTTTATTAGGAAATCAAGTTAAGTTATGGCTAAGTTAAACAATTATGCTAAGAGCATGAAGTCCACCAGAACAAATGAACCTGCACAGATTCATTTTGTCTGTTTATTGAAAGCAGAATATGAGACATTATTTTTGTTCAGTTAAAGAAGTACAGTGATGGTTTAGTGGAGCTTGTGTAGTTACAGTAACAGATAAAAAAGAGCAGGTCATTACATTTTCAAGCATAACCTCTCAAAGAGAGCTGCTATTTTTGAGATCCTCATATACTTTGTTTATGACCTGCCTTGTTGCTCTGCCTATGCCCAGGTGTATTTATGCACTGCTCATGATGATACTTGAATATCCACTGACAGCTTCGGAAGCTCTGCCTGCTTTCACTGCAGGCAGCTAGCTGGAGGTTTCATGCTGGAGTGGAGTCACCCATGTTTAGGGTGAAATAAGAGTGTGCTGTGAGCCTCTGGCAGCCTGCAGTTCGCTGGGCATTGCGTTGCCCTTGAGTCCTCTTAACTGTGCTGGGAGCTGCCTTGCAATTTCCATATTGTCCCTTAGGTAATTATTCCTTAGGTAATTGTTCCAGGTGCTTGGATGCCATGGTGACAACTTCTGTCAAGACAGATAAGTAGAAATGGTTGCTGACTTAAAACCAGTGGAATATTAATGTCTGGAAAAATTGCTGTTCTGAGGCAGCACTTGAACAACAGATGTCTTAAAATGCATATTTTGGCTGGAGAGGTTCTGCAGTCTCTGTCCTCAGAGGTTTTCGAGATTCAACTAGATAAAGCCCTGAGCAACCTGGTCTGATCTCACAGCTGACCCAGCTTTGATAAGGAGGTTGTACTGGAGTCCTCTGGAGGTCTCTTCCAGCCTGAGTGGTTGTGATTACGCACATGGACTGCTGCAATGCCTTGAGACTTGAGCATAGTCAAGCCCTGTTTTGCTTCCACAAGTCCTAGCCCTAAGAGTTACACCGCTGCATGTACTATTAATTTCCAAGGTGTGCTTCAAACAACAGGTAACCTTCAGTAGTTCTGTGAGCTGTTATATTACTGTGGGGGAAACCACAGAAAAGGTGACCCTGGCTGAAGCCCCAGGGAGGCCCCCCATGAAGCCTCAGATTGGGATTTGGTAATGCAGCTGGAGAAGGAACTGTTTTCCTACTGCAAATTCCTTTCCTGTTTTGTACTAGGATGAAATCAGGACATTTCAAAGGAAAGATAAAACCCTTTTTTTTCAGAGTTAAGAATAACCAGTGACTAACTGGGAAGGGCACTTATGGAATATATAAGAGACAAGGTTAACATGTCTGGGCCAGTGAGACACACCACAAATCTTTTGACCTTTAGGTATCTGTGGTTGCCTAGTCTTTTTCTGGTGATTACCAGGAGCTTTTACAACTTCTACAAACTTTTTTTGAGTTTCTGCCCCCAAAACAGTATTAAATTTTTCCCATTTTGTTAACCTGACTTTTTATTGGAACATACCTTTTATTAAATTCTGGGAAACACCAGCTCCTAATTATGAGCTGAAAGGATTAGAAAATATATTCTCTTTCTTTTGGGAATGGCACTGTCTGAACTGAGTGGCTGCTATAGGTGGAAATTACAGTTCACTTGAACTAGCAGCTCCAGTCATCAGTGAACGAAATCCAGACACCAGAGAGTCTAGCAGATTTTGCATTCGATTGGGTTAACATCCCTTAAACTCAAGTCTTGCTCTATTTCTAGTTCACCTACAGACATTTAATGCTGTAATCATTTCTTAAGAGTAAAAAGACAAAAGAGCCTCTTTCCTGTTGGAGCCATTTTCCTGTAATGCAAAGAAGAACAACCCCAAAACAGCTGTCCTTGTCTTTTATACTTTTTAAAAAATATCTTTTCCATTTGAATGTACTCCTTGGTGCAAGAACATTCCCTCCAAAAATTAAGTAAAACCCCAATAATCATCTAGTCATCTTTTTCCAGCAATTTGTTCATGCAGTTATTCTGTGTGAGTAGTACATCAGATTCAAAGCCTGTCTAACTGCAGTGTTTCACTTCTGAGACAGCATCAGGTTCCACAAAGGTGTTTCAGGATGTTGTAAACTCCAGCTAAATATGCAATAAATGGCCACAGGTTTTTCTCTGATATTTGGGCCTAAGAAAGGCAAAGTGGGGTATAATAAAACAGGCTCATTTAGAACAGATTCTGATGGACTTTTCTTATGGCATTCTCTGATAAGAGCAAATAATTCATATGTTTTCAAAGTGGAAGCCGCTTGATAGAGGCTACTTGAGTGAACTGGAAGGTAGAGAGCATGGTAACAGTTGTCAGTGCTGGAAGAGGAAGTATTGAGACAATAAAATGTTGCTCATGGGGCTATTCCTATTTCATACCTTTATTAATACTTTGAAACATAGGGGAGCGTGCTGTCTGGCAGGAGTTGGGAGGCACTGTTCATACAGAAAAAGGCGGGGATATAAGATGGAAATGAGAACTGGAGTAATAAGAGTGATAGGAAATCCAGTAGTTCAAGATGCAATATTACACAATTCTTCTGTACTCGAGGTAGTTATCATGAGAAAATGCCTGAAGAGAAGAAAGATCTAAGCACACTATCTAAATGGATCATGAATCCAGTCTTCTAATATGATGAATCTGTGAAAAAAACATATGTGGTGCATCAAAAGGGGTGCTTCCAGTGGAGATAGGGAATCCTCTAGAAGAATTTAAAGTCTGGAAGGGAATATAATTGTTCTGTATAGCTACATGATTGTAATGCTTTTGTGACTTGTTCAAAACACTGCCGTAGCTTTCCTTTAGAAATTATGCTGTTGAGAACTCAAGCCCCATGTTTTTGCAGAAAGCTTAATAGCTAGTTGCCTGTGAAAAGGGGACAGATTTGCTCCCTGACTTACTAATTCTTTTTTTGGAGCATGTTCAGTAAACTTTGCAAAATGAGCCTTGCAGAGTTTCATGAAAATTTTTGTCCCACAGGAGAAGAGCAGTTTGGCTAAGCAAGAGGTTCATTAACTTTTGGGTGACCTTTTCACAGTAGATACATGGCTGTTGCAGAAGCAGGTAATGAAATGATGATAATTTTGCAAACCTCAGACAACATTCCATAAATGTGGCTAGAGGCAACAATGTGAAATCTGAAGAAATAGGTTTCCATATTCTAATTTATAGTTAAAAAATAAAGCTGAGTTCAAAGGCAAATCGAGTTGTGCAAGATTATGAATATGATTTAAAGAGAACCAGTGTTGTTGGAGGTTTCATTTTGTTCTTAGCATGGAGACATGGTATTTTCATTAAATGGATGAATAATAAACGGATTAACCTGTCAGGGAGGAAAATGGCATAGTATGCTCAAATTCTGCAGCTATTTTGGGAAAGGTGACAAATGTGTGAGTGTAGATTAGACTGCTTTTCTTTTAACCCTTTCTTCCCCCTCCAGGAAATGCCCTGTAACTGCAAGCAAAAAAGGCAAAGCAGGTGCCTGCAGAAGGGTGAGGGTAACTGTGGATCTATTTTCTTTTAGTGGGAGCACTTTGTTGTAAATAGGCTGTGACATATTGAGTAACATGGGATTCCAGGAGCAGAGCATGCAGTGCTACAGCACATCTGATTATGTCCTCCTTGGGAGTATCTCATCTCACAGACCACATCTTTTGGTAGGGCTTGCCAATGATATGTGTCTAGCAATACACTCCAACGGTTAGTTTTGTCCAAATGTCTGTTAGACTGTGTGATCAGCTATATGCAACAGTACCATCAGCAAAGCTGCATTTTCCATCCGAGTCCAAATGAACCAGAAATCAGTAAAATACAGCAAACCAGTTACAAAAGTGTGTATTTTTAGTACCATTGTTTTTAAGCAGAATGGTTATTGCAAGTTGAAAAAGTGAGACCTCCAGCCTATTTATTTTTGTTTGCAATGGGATTGAGAAAGGACTGAGAAAATCCAATCTGATTCATGAACATTTTTGTATACAGCTTCTTGGGGATTAAGGCAAAGAAATACATTTGTCATCCTGTAGTCCTATAACAAGGAGTTTTGGAGAGCTATCTTCGATCAGTGAAATTCCATTTAAGACATTGTAAGTACATGTGAGGGTTTTGTGGGTTTTGGGTTGTCCTGTAGAGTTCAGAGGTCTGCTCTAACGTTCAGTGGAGAGATACACAAGTACTTGGGGATGTGGATCTTTCTCTGTAAATTTACTACTGTAAAATGAAACTCTGACAGCCCGGTTATAATAAATCAAATTACTATCATCAAAATACTGCTATTTCTACTTTAAAAAGTTAATCTAAAATATATAGCCAATACCTAAATTCTAAAAAAATATAGCAAATAATCAGAGGTGGGTCTGAGCCATTGTCCCTGACCTCTGGAGAGAATTGGGCTGAACCTCTGTGGATCAGCCTCCTCAACAGATGTTTTCAAGCATGAAAACAATGCATTTAAGATGGAGGAGAGAGGAAAAGGGATTATGAAAATCCCAGTCAGCTATCCTAGCTTTCACATTAGTTTATTTGGTTTACTTTTCCTCAATGTTTCCTTGGGGAAAATGGTTAAGAAACATTACAGGTGTCATCATTTGTGACCAGAGCATTTCTGGGTTTTATTGGTAACTTGAATTAATTTTAGAATGGGCTATATAGTGATAATTGTCCCTTTATAACATTTTCCCTAACTTGCTGCTCTCCTTGGAACATTTTGGCTTGGACTGCTTATGAAGTGTTAGCAACCTTGCAGCTTCCACTATCTCCTTCACAAGCATTTTTCTTGTTATATTGGACTCTTAAATTTTATAACCTCCTAATTCTGAGTTCTAAATTGCCATCTTGAAATATTGAAAACAAACTGAACCACATCCAGTCCCTATGTAAATGCCCTCAGCCATGATTTAAGTGACTTGAATTTTCTTGGCGATGTACAGCAAGGGCAAGTCTATATAGATAAATTCAATAAACCTGAGCCTCTCTGCCCTCACAAGTGAGCTATATGGCAATGTTAGTAGCCTGGACATTGATTGCAGTGCTTTAAGCTTTGACAAGATGCTCTGCAGATCAGAGCTAGTTCACATTCACACAATTCAAAGCTTTGCCAGTGAATTTCAGGGACTGTAATGTAATCAGGGGCCAAAGCATTTAATTTGAGCTATGTTTGTACTATGTGTTAAGCTTCAGTTTGGGCTCCGGAATTTGGTCCAGTAACACTGTTGAAGCACTGTTGTTACATCCTCAGATACATGTCTCAGCTAGGAGGGAACAGGTATCTAACATATATGATGCAAATGTAGCTAGAAAACTAGCCTCACACCGATTGTTGATGCACATTTCTAGATCTGATTTCTAGATCTAGATTCTGCATTGCAGCCAAGGAGAGCATTTAATGAAACTAAACTGAATTCTGACTGTATTTAGTAACTTGCCAGTTTAGATGCCAGGGCAAGGACATTGTCTCTAGTACAATTATAGGTAGGTAGATAACATTAAAAAATAGCTTTTTCTTTTCTTCATTCTTAGGCTACCCCTGGAGATGATCACAACCCCCTTAATGTACCAGAGCAGGGAAGTGGAATAGAAATGGGAGTAGATGAGTGAATGAAGAATAGAAACTGATCAGATACTGTGATGTCCTAATGGACAGGAGTTGGAGAAGACAGAAGAAAGCAGTGGGTGGCTGTAAAAAAAAAATCCTATTGGAAAAGGATTGTGGAGATCTGCTGTGTGTAAAGGGTGGGGGAGGCTTTTACAGGTCTTGATTTATAGCAAAGAATGAGGGGAATTTTCTTTTTACCATCCCATTACTCAAGTTAGGAACAGAGAAAGTGAAGTTCATTTTACTTTTGAAAGTTGTCTCTTCACAGCCAAGAATCCACTCTGTGGCTCCCTGCTTTGTTTCCATGCCTTCTGATTCTCATGCTCCAGATTGCAGCCTGGTTGCCTGGCTGAAGCTGAAATTAGTCCTCTAGCCACAAATAAAGTCAGAGAGAATGAGGTTTTGCAGTGTAGTAAACTTACACAGGCAGTGCCAGATGGCTTTTACAGTCCAGTTTGGCCCATGAACGTTTGCTCGTGTGAGTGCATGTGTGCATTTAAAAAAACAAAAACAAAATCTAGTAGCTGCTGGTAACCAGACCATCTGGTAGCTGTTCCATCCAGTATAATGTCGTTTACTTTTTTGCTTTTCAAGCAGGTCTGTTTTTAAATGGCTTATTTTAATCACCAGAAACCACATATGTGCCAGTCAGTCGTCTAGTAGTTCCCAGCACTCTTCCCTCTATGCATCCTCCTTCTGTCAGCTGGGGTTTTCCCCAAGATGCCATTCACACTGATATCAACTTTGTCTTTTCCCCTAGGCATCTTCCAGTTTTGCATATGTGGTGCATTTTTCCAGCAGAAAGCAGTTTCTATCTCTATCATTTGCTCTTTGTAAGAAGTCTATTCTTCCTAAATATTCATATATTTTATCAACCATTGTTTGGCCTTGTTCTCTCTTAAGATGAGTTCTGATCTCACCTAGCCTCAATGAATGCTTTAAAAATTTAAACAATGAAAACCCAGTTTCATATAGCTTTCCCCATGTGTAGCTGAACTGGTTACAGAGCTGTGCAAGTTTCCAAAGCAGGTGCATGGAAAATCATGCCTAACTGTTTTCACCAGTGGGAAAAAACATTTCAGTAAGTAGATCAGGAGGGAAGGCATAAATAGCCATTGACTAGATAGTTTTTTCTCTATCACCCTTGAGCAAGCTTAGCACCTGTGCCTTCAGTAAGTGCTATTATTTAACTATTTGTGCCCTTACCTCATGGACTGAATGGGATTCAGGATCATGAAGGGAAAGGCTAAACTCAGTATGCTTTCCTATTAATCCAGCTATTCTTTCTATCTTCTTCACACCTCATGTGTGCATTTAGTGTCCATGACATAGTGTTGCAACATACTTCCTTCTGTCAGCAAAAGCTTCCAAAATGGGGCTTCTGCTGTGAACACTTACGTTTGTCTTTCTCAGATACAGGTAGGGAAAAGGACTCACAGATCAGCTGCCTGCTGTATATATGCAGATTCCTTAGCTCTTTTTCCTTGTCTTTAAAAAGCACAGCAGATTTTGGATTCTGATTATCCTTGAAAAAACACGCTGCCGTAGGAAATTCAGTTAATAAGGCACAGGGTAATCTGTATTTTCTTTTTCTTGTCTATCTAACCATAATTTTTATTAGTGCAGTACTGTGAAGGGATTGTAAACAGGCCGTATCTTTGGTGTGTTCTCACCCTGCAGTATCCCTGCAGTCACGGCACTGGGCTGTGTGATGCAGAGGTGGTAATGCGCAGTGTTGCTCCTAAAATCTGCTCTCTTGATTTAACAACTCTGCATTACTAGCTCACCCATAGGCATGTGAGGGCTACATCTGCCACCTGGTATAGCTTTCTGAAACTGTGTGATTTCTAAAAGTGAGCTGTATGGCTGGTGAGTTGAAGTAGAAAAACAAGAAAAAAGAAGGTTTCTTTTTTAGAGAGTCTCTGTAGGATAGCAGGTAATAATAATCTGAATTTGATACTCTGCTTATATTTTCTCCATTGTGATCCATATAGTTTAATTTTAATATATTAAATTAATTATTTCAATTAGTCAAGGGGTGAAACTGTGTGCCATTTTGACATTTATTCACATGAAATGCATTTCATAACACACATTTTTAATTTGTGCTTCCTCTCAAAAGCTAGCATGACTGTGTGTATTCTAGCAGTGCAAGCAAAACTAAAATACACGATTGCAGTTCCGTGTTTCATTTTAAACTGTATCTTTTCATGTGAAGACAAAGTTCATGTTGAATGAATGCATGATTAGATAATCGTAACTTGAAAAATGTATCCTAGGATGGAGCTGTATGAAGTCAGTTTTATAAACAGGATTCTTCACAAAAATCTTTACTGTCATTAAAGTACCATGGCATTACTATGAGATAGAAATGCTTTGTTTTCTTGATTACATCATTGTCCAAGACAGTCAAATGTGATTAAGAAATTGGATTAGCAACATATCGTATCTATCACACTGTACCACTACTGAGGCTGAAAATTATAGCTGAGTGATTTACGACAGGATTCATAGGTATTTTCATAGGTATTATAGGGATTTTAGTTATTTTTCTTCTGCCTTATTTAACTTATATCTGCAACCACTAGTCAAGAGGTTAGACAATAGGCACCCAAGAGCCAGCCAGATATATAGATTTCAAAAAAGCTCTTGCATAGCAGTATAGTGGTATAGAATGCTTTCTAACAGCTTCAGCTATCCTGAGGACCCTAGCTCCATCTCAGAAACATCAAGCCATTCCCTGTGACTCTGTTTTCCCACAGGCAGTGGCAATCCCCTAAAGCTGCATGGAAAGGCTTGGGAGTCTGGCTATTCCAGCTAGTTGCAGAAAACAGTAACATGAGCCCCCACAACCTACATATTTTCTCTTCCCCAAACCAACCTGCAGAGCCCCAAAGAAAATGCAAGGCTTTGGGCCTCATGCTCCAGACCTCTGATGGCTGAGGTTCAGTTTACATAGTGTTAGCTAAAGCTTTGTGATAAAGACTGCAAAGTTTTCTATTTCTCTGATATAACAGAACTTCCAACAGATAAAGGTTACATTTGGGTGTGTTGGGAATAGATGTTTCTTGACAGCCTGTCTAAGTTAGATTGAACACCCACAGGAAATGAGGATAATCCCAAACCTATGATCTTCCTCCTGAAGTGCAAGACTTTGTATTTGTCTAAGTGACATAATAACATTTAGAGATGATACATAAACTCCCACCAAAACAGAACACTGCACACATAACGTATGTGTTTACAGTATTTCAGGGCATGTGTGACTGCCACCTGTCATGTCACACAGGACACTTCTGGATGGACCTCATCTAGAAGAGCTGGAGCAACACTGTCTGAGCACAGCTGGAAGCAGGACTAGAGTGAGTTATCAAAAACACTGTCAGTAATAAACAGCATAAGAACTCTCTCTAAAAAGACATTGCTTATATCACCAAATACATGGGAAGAACAATAACCTGCTGAACAAAGAGGTAGAAAGTAGCACATATTACCTGCTTCCCAGAGCTGTCCTGATGCAGGGTCTTGGCACACCCCCAGGATAGTGGTGATTTCAAATTATTTTATATTTACAGTGAGCTTTCTATCATAACACGGATTGCTAAATTGTTGTTACCCTTCTGATAGAAGAGGTTTCATTTTCAGATGATAAAAAATGATGGAGCAATTTATGGTATTTCCATAATGAGATATCATTCTGTTCCATGTCCTGAGGCAGTTTGTGCAGTATCTTCTGGGAAAATCCTACAGATATTGGTTCAGGGGTTTGTGTAACCATTTTACAGTCTTCTGAGATTTTTTCACTGCTGAATCCCTCCTTGCAGCTTCATGAGAGCCACACTTTGCCCAGTTTGTGCCTTTCTGTAGTTTTTCATCAGCAGAAAGAAATGAAAGAAAACAAATCTATCCCAAAAGAATTGTAAAAGGAATCTTTCTTTATCCCTTTGTGTGTAAAAATCACCATGCTTAAGAAATGTCTTACTTTGAATCGTTCAAGAAAGGGTTGTTCTACCCCAGTGGTCACATCCCCATTTCATCCATTCTGTGGATGGTTAGAACAAGGGGAGCTGAAATCAAGCATTTCTTCCAGTGAATTACGAAGAATGTCGGTTCTGAGCCAGCAAGCTGTAAAAATGAACAAAATGATATAAAACCTATTAGAGGTAGCAAGAGATAATGATGATAATATCCATAATGTACTGTTTCTGCCACTTCATTCTGCATTAGAGACTATTGTTGAGAATGATCTGCCTCGCCAGGTTCCTGTCTGTCCTCCTTCTCGCCTGGCTGCAAAGACTTGCCTGGCTCAGTGCACTGTTCACTGACCAGACACGGTAAATCACAACTGCTCGAGTGAACCCATGATGGCACATGCTGTAGGTAGATGGTACAAACCTATCTTTTTCATACAGCATCTGCTAGACAAAGGTTCAAAGAGATGAACTGATAGTGGGGCCAGTCCAGGTGCAGGCCTGCAGGGCTCTGTCCTTCTTGCATCCCCAGATGAGAAAATGTTCTCTCTTAAAGCTGTAATGACAGCATATGCACTTATTTTGCTTCTTTTCTTAAGCCCTAGAAACATTGCCTTCCTACCTGATTGTTTCATAGTCAATATTTTCTAAGGGGCTCAGCTCCATAGAAGCTGGGTTTCTGTTTTTCTCCTCATCAAGGCTATGTTTGTATACACCATGTAGCATGCACAACATGATTATTACAAATAAGAGAGGTTTTACTCTTGTTGATCTGTTGAGAATAGTAGCACTGAAATCCCGGTATGTGTGCAGAATGTCTAGCATAGCAAAGATAGTGGATATAAGCAAAAAAGCCCCAAACTGTCAAGCTTCCTGGGCATACACTGTAGAGTCAATCCATATAGCAGAGGTATGCATTTGTCCAGGATTTCTAGACAGCTACAACTACTGCTATGGACTGAATTTGCCAGGCACCTGTCAAACAATTTTTTTATTATTTTTCCCAAGTCTAATGGCTGTTCTAGTTACTAGCAGCCAGGCATTTCCAGAGAGTAGGAAATCATACAGTCCAATGGTGTCACCAGCCCCAAAATAATCAAGGCAAGGGCAGAAGTAATGGAGAGTCTCCCAGTGCTGCAAATCTTCCTCAAAAGGCTGGTAGAACAGTGTTTTGGTGGTACAGATACGGAGGTCATCCAAGATCAAGAGCTCAGTGACAGCACTGTACATATGAAATGGGCTGGATGGGTGAGCTGCACAAATACTTCCGTTCTCTTAGAGGCCATGAAGGTCCTAACTTGTGTACTAAGATAAATTAAGATTACAGAAGACAGTTCTGGAAGAATGTTTTTTATTTGCTCAGAATAGTTGGTTTTCAGCCCTTATTTAATTTTTTTTATTGTATGTCAGACATCGATTAGTTTTATCTTATTAAAAAAGCTCATTAGTTAAATTTATGTTTTGCAACAGAGTAGCTACTCTACTACCTTTTGAAGCATTTTCTTCAGCAAGCATTTGTAAGTGAAAATAGTGCTTTCTGATGGTCCATGTCTCTTCTCTCATCTACCCTTTTTCATACAGATAGCTGCATGCCAAAGCTCATAAATCCTGCAGAAACTTGAGACAATTCAAAATAAATATGTAACAACTTGAGAATAAGTGTACTTTGCTATTACACTAGTTTTCATCTGGCCCACCTCTCCAATTTTCAGTGAAGAATATAAAATATGCAAAATACAATTCATTTTGTGTAGAATCCCCAAAACATTAGGGTAGTGTAGTGTTAGAGACTTAGTTGTGGCAAACAAAGCACTACTGAAGGTACTTCAGTAATATTAGATGCTACCATTTTAATACTATGTATCTGAAGTAAGCATGTGCTTACTTCTAATTCTGACATAATGTCATATAATAGTTCTGAAAAGAAACACCAGTTAAAACCTTATTTTTAGAAGAAAATAAAAAAGAAGCTTAGTCTCATCTTAATTTGGCCAATTCTAGTTAGGAAAAAAAAAGAAAATTTGGACGAAATATGACCAGCTTTCTTCTTATTTATGTAAAGTTCCCTTTAAGTGAAATTTCAATGAATACTTATTTGAAATGCAGGTATTTTAAATCAGAACTATATTTCTATAGAGTGTACTGTAATATAGTAAATTTTAAAAAATGTAATCAGTAGAACATATTTGTAATTAGTGTGAATTCAGTCTGAAAGATAGTGAGAGAGAGTGCCTGTTCAAGGTTTATTCAGGTGTTGTTTCATAAGTTCTATTAAAATTATCATTAAGGTATTGTCACAGTTTAGGATGGGGCCAGCCACTAGATGAATGACAGATTGCTCTCTATTAACCTTACTCCCTTCCCAAAGGGGAAGAGCAAGGGAATAAAGAAGAGAAACTTAGCGATTAGAAAACTAAAACATCTTCAATGAAAATAATAACAATAAAATAAAAT
>JANIJG010021431.1:0-28472 GCA_024611175.1 Megaceryle torquata | reverse complement strand
CATATTACAGGGATGTATCAAAAGGAATAAAGAAATTTTCATGATTCAAAATGAATCAACTTATAGTTTACCTGCAGAAGGAAGTTGCTACGACCTTTCCTAAAACCATTTAGTATTGCCTCAAAGCTGATGCTACACAAAGGGACAGGATGTCTAAGTATCTTTCATGTATTTTCCTGACTACAGTTCCATTAAAAGTGCCAAAAATATTCTTTCAGGAATATCCTTACCTCTGAATTAATTACTTTAATCAGGAAGAAAATGTGATAAACAGTCTTAGTTAACACAGAAAGTTGACGACATCTCTCTAGATACACTTGAATAGAAGGCTCTACCCTTTGCTGCAGTTTACTCCAGAAAAGAGTCAGTTCCCTAGAACAAGAGAACAATATTTCAGGGCCAGCAACGCAACCACTAATCTGATCACAAGAAATGCAAGGTTGAGAACAGTTTCTATTTTGTCTATGGAAAATGAAGAAATCTGAATTTATTTACACTTTATCTTACAGAGAAAAGCTTTTATTAATATACCCACACTATTAGTATCTAATTTTCAAAATGATTACAATGACTCAATTCCAGGAGGACAGATCAGAACAAAACCAGTACTACCACAGTTTATGCTACATAATTTAGACTCATGCTGTAGCCTTGAAAAAAGCCTCCTGAAGTAGTTTACTCTTCACTCCACAGATTGGGATTTTACACTTCTGAATTCTTAGTAATTACTAACAGCTATAGGAGGATAGCTTTTCTCTGTGGTAGATACATTCTTCTTGAGCTGCTCTGCTTTTAAGAGCTGAATCTACCTGTGATTTAGTGAGAAATTAGCCCCCAATGCCCAGCAGTATTACTGTATCTACATTAACTCACTAGTTCATTCCTCCTTAGATGCAAATAGCCAAGAGTATTTAGTACCTTGTGGAATGGTGTAACCCCCAAAACTTTAGCAGAATCTGTTAAAGCAAAATCCTGCATTAGCAGATGTTCTGCTGCTGCTGCACATCAAAAGAAGGTGCGCATACAAAGAAAATTCTTCAGGAATTTTACAGTTTTGAAAGTACAACCAAACTGTTAGCAGTTGGAAATTCAGACCCTAACAGCTCAAATATCTGCCAATAAAGACTAGTTATTTATTCCCACATTAATGAAAACAAGCCCTAAACAATAAGTATCTCATCTAGCTCATTATTTTGGTCATAGTAGTAAAGAGGTCCTTCTTTTCTAGAAGATTGTTAGAGAAAGAAATATTGTGTTATGAGGTAAGGACAGATGGGAACAGTACTTACGCATTAAATGCTGACCAGCTGCCTGCAGATCCTAAATTCTTTATTTCTACAGTATAAGATTATTGGCCAGAAAAATTATTAACCAGCTACTGGCACTTGTAAATGTCTCCTCATACAAGCCTTCCAATACCATAATGGAAGCTAATCTTGTAAATTCTTTTATTTTCTTTTTTAGCATTCCAAGAGCCTTATCTCATTCCTGATAGCTTTTACCAGCTAAAGAAAGTTACCTTATATCAGCTCTATCATTATCACCTCTATCTTCCCCAAACTAATGTATGTTCCACTAGGCAGAAAACAAACTCACCAGGCACAGTACATCTCTCCTTGCTGCAGCTGCCGAGATAAAAATGCTGCACATAAAATTAGAGCAGTTTTTTCATCTCCATCAGATTCTAGGTTACAGATCATTTCTAGAGCATCTTTGCAATCTACTTCTGCAATCTAGAAGGGACAAAAGAAAACAAGACCAAGACTAAGAAAGTGGTTTCATTTTCAGACAAACCATCATATCATCCTTTGCAAAAAGACAGTAGTTTAGAATTTAGCATTTATCAGAGATAAGCTTCAAAGCAAATGAGCACATTTCTAGTGTCAAAACTAATTATGCCACCAGAAAAACTGTTTTATTAAAGTGAATATAACTTGTTTCTCAGACAAGACTTCATCTGTATCTAGTGTCCCAGTCAATTTTAATGTGCAACATTAATTATTCATCTATATTACATACATATGATAATTACAATAAGCAGATTTATAAACTTTAAATTGCAGCCTAGCACAAAAAGTTTATTACCTGAAATTCTAATCCAGTCTACTAGTCACTGATGCTACTACTGCTTTAATGCAGTAGGTGGGTTCTTAGCGAATGAAGCCATAGTTTAACGTGAATGCTCGCTATTCTTAAAAAAATGAAAGATAAAAGAAAAGGGAAGCTGTACAGTAAGAAGCAGGCCAACTGAGCGCTTTTCTAGAAGAACATACAGTCCCTGCAATGTAACTTATTTGTTCAAGCAATGATAGAAGCACTTAGTTTTGTAGCAAAACACAGTCACCCAGTAGTACCAGACAGTTATATCAGTTACGAACCAGTGCACTGGTTACGACTACTGTCTAATTTGAGTTTCAGCAGACTGGTTTGATTACATCAATTAGCACATCTGGCAGCACATGTTGGTATTTATTGACACCAGCAGGTGAAGAATAACTCGACCATTGCAACAGCACTGCTGGAAGTCTCTCTTGAGAAATCACAAGCTGAAAGCAAGAAACAGACGTGCCCACCCAAACTTTAACCTGCTAATTCAGTACTCTGGATATGGGGGCAGCACAGCCTGGTTGGGCACCGTGGCATCCAGTTATTGGTCCAGCAATCAAACCACAATTTTGAAGAGTACAAGAACTAATTTCTTTCTCTAAATTGACACCTTGTAAATATATTAATTAGCCTTCATTGAATATCATTTGAAGTTTAATAATCTGAAAGTCATCTTCTAAAGAAAACTGCATTTCTCAAGACCTCGGAGATGACGGATTCATGTAACTGTAATACCAATTTAGACTGAGATCCGCTTTGCTCAGCTCCCCATCTTGGGCAGGGATCATCAGTTAAAAGCTTAGGGAAGGATAAGGGAAACTGAACTTAAAACAAAGGGAATTTTCTTCTGAAATTTTTTTCCAGCCTCTCAGAATTCCTAAAGGACCCAGCTTCCAGAAAAGGTGTGTACAGGTCCAGCCATCAAGACCATCAGTCTAGCATTTCACATAGTGTAGATCTGAATTCTTCACATTACTGAATCAAATTATTAGACTAATCCAAGCTGAAAATGAGCTCGAATTCTATTTTTCTGCCTATTCTTAATGGACATAAACATTTCCATACAACTGAAGAGCAAGCTGTACTTCTCCACAATCTACCTTTTTTTTCCATTTTCTTACTTGTTTTCACACTACAAAATGACTATTCTCAGTTCAAAGGACACCTTGATGTGTTAATAGCATACTTGCCTTCTCTCTTGGTAATACATGAACTTTCCGGAATAGTTAGGAATACTGTAAACTGTGCTGCAGCTGAAGCTGCAAAGCCAACCCACCCAAGCAAACCAAGGTTTGGAAATACCTGAATTAGGTTCTCTGTGATAACCCAGTTTCAACTTATTTGTACATTATGGCATTCTAAGAAACAAGGATATCCCATTGCTTAAGTCCATGGGATTCATGGTTCATTCAGTGACCAAGCCCATTCTGCTTTGGGAGTGCTGTGGAGCTGAGTAATGAAGGAAGCATGCTTGCAGGGTCACAGATTCCAAGTTCCATTGAGAGTTTTCAGCAGACAAACATGAGATCGTACAGACCCGCCACAGCTCCTCCTCTACAGCAGCCAGGGCTGGGAGGCTAAGACTAATCCAGTTCTACAGAGCATTGAAAGAACATGCCCACAGAGAAGCACTTACGTTAGAATTTAGTCTGTATCTAGGGTAGGACACTTTTCCAACTCTAATCATTGCATAGCTTTTGGCCCTTTAAGATCAGTGTCAACTTGCTTAATACATATTAACATAAAAAGATAACGAGACAAAAAGACAGCAGAGAGATGCAGACGATCAAGAAAACTGACTATTCCAGTTAGTTTTCCTTTAAAATGGAAAAAAGCACAAATAAAACTTTGGGGTGGGGTGAGAAATGAAGAATGCAGAAGAGCAAAGCTGTCAACTTTTCTCTGACTTTTGCACTTACGGGTTTTTCTAATTTTTCTAATCTGATTTTGCCTTCAATTTCACCCAGGCATTTGGGTCAAAAAAAAGGTAATGTTTTAATCTCTGAACTGAAAAAGTAGCACCTAAAGGGCTCCATTCTATGTGCTAGGTATTTCAGAAAAAGCTACAGTTAAAAGAGTGGGCAGCACATCATCTTCACTTTACTAACAAGATCTGAGGCAATTTTAAAATACTTCAAGCAAAATCAAAGTTGTGGCAGAGCCAGAAGATGCCTCCTAGAGATCTCATATTACACTTCCAGAAGTGTTTTAATTGAGTCATTACTAAGTCAGTTTAAAAGTGACTTAAATGAAAAAAACAAAATACCAAAAGTATTTTAGATCATATTTTGAAAGAAAAACCTCTTCTACAGAAAAACAACCTATGATTAGTGATTTTAATATCATAAAAGAAATAAGTCTAAAAAAGAGTTCTTCATTTATTACTTACTTCTTCCATTAGCTTTTCATTTGGTGATCCTGAACAAAGACAGACCAGGTACGTTTGCTTGAAATTGCCTTTTGGACTGATTTCTGGATGGTCAGAGCACAGTTTTGCCAGGGCAGTAGCTTGCATTAATTGCTTTGTTTTCATTAGGTGCTTAATACGCATATCCAGCAGGACAGGGCCTTCAAACACTAAAAATTCATTCACTTTAAAAAAAAAAAAGAAAAAAAAAAGAAAAAAAAAAGAAAAAAAAAAGAAAAAAAGCCAAAATATTACATACATATTTTACAGCAGGTTACAGAGTTAACAGATGGCATATACTCATTCATGGCTAACCCCTAAAATTTATACAAATCAAAAAAGGTATAAAAGGTACGAAGCAAGACAAGAAAAAGCTTCTTTGAGAAGTGTACTTGTTTATTATAAGGATTCCCTGCTACAGACCTATCTACTTGCAAGTTTTAATTAATTCTCATTTTCTTGGCAAAATAGTTGCACAAAAACCAGATTTAGAAAGCATATAAATATTTAAATATTCTATTGGTGTTAAATATTTCATATTATGCATCCATAGAATGCAGTCAAAATCCTTTAAAAGTTTTTTAGCCAAACAGGTTTCCTATAGAAGAGGCTTATCTGTATACGTTTGACTGTGTACAGTTTAAAACTCAAAGACATAGGAATGGCTGTATTTTATTCAATTTTATCTTGTAGATATGCTACTTCCAGAGTTAAAATTCTACTGACTATGCTCTACCCAACTCTAGGTTCTTCAGTGGAAGCTGTAAAAATACTACAAAAAAGGGGAGGAGTACAAGTTCATGTTCCTACTCTTACATATACATGTCAGGTTTCCGAGATCAAAACTGCTTTAGCTTTGAAGCATGTGGTTTAGTACTACCTCCCAAAATATTTAAAATTAGATAGACACAGAGACAATCAGTTTTGTTTCATCCTTTTGACATCAACCCCTCTCTGTGACAACCGCTTCCACAAGCTTATCACACTGCATGAAAAAGTCTTTTTGGTTTTCAATTATCAACATCTTAATTTAATTACACATTCTCTTACCTTTTAAAAGCAACAGAATTTTCTACTGTTTTTTGTTTCCATCTTTTGTGATAAACAGCAGATTCATTACATTCTTTCAGCGTTTGGGTAAAATTTTGATCTTTTCTAAAAAAAGATTTTTTCCATCCTTTATTTTCATCACCCCTTCCTGAAACCTTCTGGGCATCTGCAGTGCTCACTTTGACACATCTTGGTGGAAACATTCATTATATTCCTTTTAATTTATTCATCTTGAATTTCACTCGAATCATGTTGCCCATTACCTAATTTATATTTTCTGGACTTTCAAAGTCCTGCTTGGTCTTGAAGAAATAAGTAATTTCAGCACCTCCAAAAATTTTACCTCTCTAGTATATGGAGTATTAATATACTGAATATGAGGTTTACTGAACAAAAAAAAAGATGATCACATTTTATTCTTTGCTTCCTCCCATCCTAGTTAGCTTTTAATTCATAACTGTCTTTCATTTTATCTCATGATTTCTCCTTTTTCTAGCTACTTATACAGGATATTACTAAAAGCTCATCTTGCTATTGAAATTAGGTCAACCAGTTTCTTATCATTTTTGTGCATAGAATTTTAGACCAGAAAATACTGCCTTTTGCAGAAATCAGGCCTGTTAGACCCCATCATTATCTTTCAGTGCATTTTCAGATTTATGGCTGAATTACCATTTCAACCAATTTCTTCATTATTTGTTCAGGATCCTTGTGCACTGTTACAAATGATCAGCCACAGCTCACTGATGTGAAAGAATAGTCATTCAAATACAAGTTCTTTCTTCCTCTCTCCGTGTCGATAAAGGCATGACCATGTTTTTATTCATGTAGGACCAGGGTTTTATTCACATAGGAACAAAAGAAAACTAGAATGCACTGACAGACAATTGGTAGATGATAAATATTTTTGTGTTTATTAGCGGACATTTGCCTTTTAAGTAGCAGAATGTTCCTTCAATGTCATTACCAATGCCTTATAAAAAACATTCATACCCTTCTCAACCCACAAGTGACCCAGTGATTAATTGCATTCAATAGTTTTTGCCCTGATCTTCCTCCCAACCAGGTACCAGTAATCCTTTTACCCACAGTATTTACTTCCAGCTAGTCTGCCTGGAATAACATTGGAACATTTTACCTTAATTCTGTAACAAGATACAGGAAGACCTTAGACTTTAAGCTATTTTGGTAACCCAAGATGTTTCACTCCAATATATTATTATAATTGCTGCATTTAATATTTTAGAGAATGTGTTCTATCTGCTAGTCCCCAGTAATCCCCTTCCTTTAGTGTTTACTGCTTCAGCCAGCCTACCTTGCATAAGCATCAGAAGATTTTCTGTTATTTTCTCAACAAGATATAGGAAGACCTCAGGGTTAAAGCTACATATGAGCTCTTAAGCCTTTATTCTAATCCAAGTGATTATAATCATTACAGTTAACATCTGAAAGCTCATTCAAAGCACAAGTCTAATTATATTTATTTCATAACGGAAGCATGTATGACATTTTGACAAAAAACAGTGCCTAGGTTGCAGGCGCAAGTCCATGGTGGAGAAGAGTTGTCAGATTATTATTACTTTTATTTAACATTTAATAAATGTATAGTGCAATGTTTGTTTCAAAAGTTCTTGTAGACAGATGTTGGTTTACCATAACAAATGTAATTTCATAAACATGCTTTTTCAGCACAAGTAGGTTAACCTCTCTGAACACAAAACCTAAAGCATTTAATGAGAATGATCCAGTTTATCAAGAGCACGATTTTTTTTAGAATTACTGAGTATCATTTTTGTGCAATACTCCACCATTCAATAAAATCCACAGACTTACATTTGTGCAAGGCACGTGCAAAATTAATTTAAAATTACATAACTAACAAGAGGAAAAAAGACAAGCAGACGACATCTGAAAGATGTTAATACAAACTACTAATTCTGTCTAACTTGGAGATATGGGAATCTAACCTTTTAGACAGTTTCCCCATTACTCCCTTGAAACCCACAGCTGGCTTCTCAGGTTATATACTACCAAGTGATCCCACATCAAGCCTGCAAGAACTATTATGAACTTTTATTACATGTAATACTTATATCATACATGAATTAAAAACGAGAAAAGATAATCCATAGATTAGTCACACAGAAGAGCATGAATAAGCTGCAAGCACAGTTCTGTCCTAGTAAGTTCTCTGTGGTGGACAGTCCATATGTATGTCATGTTTTGGCTGAATGAAGGACTTGTAGAAAAGCAAAGAATTTTTGCCTTACTTAAAGCACTCACAATCCTACAACTCTACCCTTCACCAGTTCTTGGTTAGGTATAGATTAATCTACCATAGACCTTTACATCTTCTGAAACTCGCTGTGGCCAAGACAGATGAAGGCAGGAGGTGAACGTACATGTGGACTATCCATCTCTCAGTTACTAGTCAGTAACTTCTTTAGTCATCTTCAAGTGTTAGTCCACATGTGCGTTCACACTGTGACTCTGAACTGTACTTGGCATATTTACCTGGAGTTGGGTCTCAAGAATCCTTCATGTAGCAACATCTCAGCACAATTCTGCTGAATGCAGCACCAATCCTGGGTGCTCCTATGATGGCATACTGTCTGGTGAAAGGGTAAAAGAAGTTCCAGGTGGCTGCTTTGAATATACCCACTTTATTTTTTTTTTTTTAAGTGAGGCTGCTGGTATCATTTGACTTCTGGCAGCGGATGCTGAATGACTACTGAAAGTAGTTCCATACTGGCTGTCTAAATTCTAACCTGCCTGTTAACCACCTTGATAATTTTTGAATAGTGATGGTCATATTCTTCAACTTCTTTTCAGTGGGACATACTTCAGAAGCCTGCCTACTACATTTAAGCTTATGAAAAAACAACAAACTTAATTCTTGTCATCCAGGTTTAAATCTCTAAGGATCATCAGAATCAAACAAACAAAAAAAGGCAAAACGCCAAAGAACAGCAGTAACCTGGCTTTTTGTAGGGTTATCTCAGATCCTCTTCCTCTAGACAGTTCCTCCACTCACCCTCAGTGCCAGCTGAGAAGATACCAATAACAGCTTTGAAGAATTTCATCACCACTACAAGAAAATTACAACCTCAGGGATGGAAAATCAGGTTCATGCTGAAAAGCACAAGCCACATTGACAGAAATTGAAGATGGAAGTGCAGTAGCAGAGTGTTTTAGCCTTGTATAGGGAATCATATAACCCAAAACACTTATGCATACTGCAACTTTCAGCCTTTAGTACACTAAGCAATAAGGCTGAACAGATTAGCCACACAACTTCAAACATAAATTCTGGTTGTCATGAATTCAGATCAGCTTCAATTCAAGATTAAAATCAGTCCTGATATCAAATTAAGCTAGCTGGTGTTTAGGTTACAGTCAGTAAGACAGAAGACCCACTGTCATGTGAAGAATTAAGACTAACATTTCCTTCCAATACCAATTAAAGAAGCAGAGAAACATGGAAAATTCTGCTCTCCAAATCCATCATATGCAATTTCATGAAAAAAGAATAGTCACGCAGCTAAGCTTGAAGTAGTAGCAGGTTCAGTCAGCATGCAAGTGCAGTGCCATGTCTGAAAGTAATACAAAACCAGCTTACAAGTGCTAGAGCAAGTGAGCCATTCACTTTCAGAACTAATACTGCCGTCTTGAATGTAATGATGTGGATAAGGTATTTTATTTCCACATGTCTAGAATTATCTTTTCAGGGTTTTTTTTTGCTTTGGTACAGAGACTAATTGTTCTCACTATCTGAGGTCAATAGAAACTGGATAAGCAGTGTTACATGGCAAAGGATGTTACCAATGTGCTCATAAGGGATCTCTTGAAATATTATTTCAGAAGACTGGCACTTTGGTATCCTCATGAATCATGTAATTTGTGTGATCTCTCAAGTCTAAAATGTTCACAGTGCTACACAGACAAGACTCAAAATTTGATACACATTCTCTAGAGGCACAGAAGACAGGTTTAGGTGGAAAAAGAAGAAAACTTACATGAATAAGTGAATAGTTTACAGCTCCTGAGCACACTTTTAAGGGATAATACTGTTGAGGTACCAGAATTTTTAACAAGAAGTTGCAGGTCTAGTCATGTAATTGTTGTGGGTCCTATTAGGTAAAGACAGAAGCAAGGGCCAGAAGCAAGAAAGAATGAGATATGCAGAACTGGGGGAAGGACCTCTCTTTTTGGCACTGAACTGCTCTGAGGGAGTGGAAGACTGCATGGGCATTCTTCAAATGAATGCAGATTGATCCATGACACAGTACCAAGTAGACTGAGGAAACTCAAAAGGAGTTTCTCTCAGGAAATCTCTCAGATGGCAGCTATGAGTAGTGCTATCAACTCTAAATGTCCACTTAGGAGGCCCACAAATGACATGCACAGACTCTGCTGAAAATTCAGTTTCTGCAAGTAAATTCTCTTTGGAATGACCAGTCAAGAACAAGAAAAGAAGACAAAATTCCTCAGCTCATTAGGAATCCAAATTTCCATTTCCAGGTTAGTCCTCCATAAAATACAGACTAGCATTGTGGGAGCAAGCACAGCCCCAGACGACAATGTTGATGTTCCACTTGCAGGGGAAGACATATTTCTTCAGAAACAACTCGAGTGGAGCATCAACACTACAGTAGGTCCCAAGAGGAGATTCTCTTTTAATTAGGCAACATCTATTGCACATAATCTATTAACTTAAATCACATTTCACAACATTCATGGTCAGAGATGAACTAAAAAATCCAAGGCAATGCCCATGTTTGTGACCCAAGTCGGTGGCAAATCAAGTAGCTGGGGAATAGTTCCAGTATAAAAAATAAAATGCTGTATGTGCACACAAACACAAACCCGTATTTACTCTATGCATGTAGTTCCTATAGTACAGTTCTAGACAGATTTTACTATTTTAAACCATAGTACTGTATGAATATCCTGTAGTAATGCAGTAATATCCATCAGCATAGAAATCAGTGACAGGCACGCTGTTCTCATCAGTGCTTCAAATAACAGGGTATCTATCCTCTACCTTTTCCAAGCTCCTCAGTGCATGAATCCTTACAGACATTCATCAGAAAACTGATCTGTGCCCAAGGCAGTCAGAAGTAAGGCAATTACTAAGTAATTACTTAATAACATGGCACTCAGGGAACAGTCTCCCTAACATCTTAGCAAGTGAGCACTTCCTGCTCATATTTAGGTGCAACCCATACAACAGTCCACTCCCAAAACTAGAAGAGCAAGAGAATAGTCCAGTTCAGACAAGCCTGCATTTGCTTGACTGTAATCAGAACAAACCATCTGTGCAGTGTGGTCACAGAACATGGACTTGCCTCTCACACTATGCCCTGAGTTTGTACAATTTGAAAATACAGGAATTCAAAAGGATCTCTCTCTGAGATGAAACTGACACCTCGTACTTTCTACAGGAGATACAATGAGGCAAGCTGACCTTCAGAGTCAACAAGAGAGGCCTTCAAGAAGAAATAATCACTGACCTAAAATTCAGCAGATACTCAGTTGTGTCACAGACTCTGGATAGGTTATAATTACTCTGAATAGGTCATAACTGAGACTACCAAGACTGAAATAAATGAAACACGAGGAAACAATTGAGACAAATACAGGCAACAAAAGCTTAACAGGATGATATTAGGAAAAAACACCTCCAGTCTCAACTAGTCATTTCATCTCCAACAGATAAATGCTTACTAACCATTACTCAAAACCCAAGTTGATCAGATCTGCCAAATGGTAACATCCCAGTGTAACAATACTTGGGAACTTCTGAAATGGCAAATGGTAAAGGCAATATCAAGGAAAAAAAAAATCCTGTATGCAAAGCTTACAAATATTCCAAAGTCTGTTATACTGGAGTTAAGGTTGAAGACTGCTGAGAGACAATTGTCCATTGAAAGAGGCTTAAGTGGTAGCCAGTGAGAATGCTGGCTTAAGACAAGAAAGACAGCTCTCTGAACAATGGAGTTTGGTATTACTAAAATATCCTTCTAATTACTAAACTATCCTTCAAATTCTCAAGAAGATGACACATAACAATGCAGTATTACAGAAGATGACAACAGGTAGGGAACAGCTTGTCAACTGAGAAACAAAAATATGGATATGTAGTATGACAATATTGTCATTGACACAAGTAGTAACTGCAACACAAGTCAGACGGTTAAAGTCCAAGGCAGAAGCACCCTTGAGTAAACAAGGTTCAGGAGGAAAAGCTATCCTAAAATGTCCATAAAAAACTTAGCAGGAAAACACTGATAAAACGAGTACTCATCAAAACCAAATTCATGAGGGAGCTCTTAAAAACCCTCAAATATAAGGCAAGTAAAATACTAATTAAACCTCTCTTAGAATACCTTACTGTTAAGACTAGAAGGTGGTTGATATGAAGCTAGTAAGACAGTATGCTTGGGCACGCTGAGAACTGTGTAACAACCCAAAATCTGGTTTAAAAGCATAACAAATTATTAAAAGAAGCAGCAAAATGCAAATCTTGTGGAAAAGCACAATTAAAAATAAAATAAAAAACCACACATTATGCATTTATTGAAATTATCTGAGGGAGCTGTGATAATATGAATAAAGGAGATCCAATTAATTTTCTAAAGGCATTAAAAGAAGTCCCTCCAAGCTTCTAAGATATCAACCTATCTTGGTAGCAAAAAGAAGATCCTCGAACAGATAAATTATCAGTTAAAAGAAAAAAGGAAAAAAATAAACCAAACTCTCAGTGGGCTCCCTGAGGAGCTATACTAGGACCTCTGCTGTCCAGCATTTTTATAAACATTTGGAAAAGTGGAGTAGAGAACAAGGTAACAAAACATGCTGATAAAAGCAGGGTAGTAAAAACATGTCAACAGTAAAAGACTGAAAAGGACTGCACTCCGTAACATGGCATAACAAACAAAATTAATGTGTTGATAAAAACTCCAAAGTGATTTTCACAGGGGAGAAAAATGCAATCCTAACTCTGCAAACAGAAAACCAGGCTGTGTGTTAGGGGAAGATCCTAACACTGAAATAGGTAGTACTCCTCAAGAATGAAACCAGGACTAAACCAGTCAGTTTCAAGAAAACATCAGTTCCATGCTCAGTCAGAAAGCCAGTCCAATGTTAGGAAGTATTACCGAAGAAATGCAGAATGAAGCACAAGATCAGTAAGTACATCTACATGTTGACTGCTCAATAAACCTTTGGTCACCCATATGAGGAATGGGACAGTAAAGCTAGAAATAGTATGGAATAGACACTATAAAAGAGAGAAGATGGGGTATGACAGCAGTCTAATGAATCATGTCTCAAGATGCATTCATTAAAGGACACAAAAATGGTTTACTTTCTAATAAATAGAGAATATCACAGGAAAAAACCCAGGCATCAAGCTAAAAGAAGGCAGACAACAACTATTTTACTTGACATGAGAACTGTGTAACTCTGCCACAGATGCTTAGGTGGGACAGTTCATACAGATTCTAAAACCAATTAGTCAAAAATAAATAAACGAACAAACAAACCAGCTAAGACTTATTAACACAAGGATACCACTTCTGAATTGCAAACCGTTAGCAATGGAAATAATGTATCAGGAAAATATTGTAAGCCTCTGCTAATCCTACTGTCTTCACTACGCAACTGCTGTTAGCCACTCTCAGAACTCTAGTCTAAATGAGCCTTCGGTAATGGCCCTCTTTGCATCTCCTACCTGAGTGAATGATTCTCATTTAAAAAAAAAAAAAAAAGTTGTTTTATGTCAAATAATTGTTGTATACCAGTACTGAACTTACCCCATTGTAGAACAGCTTATATGTAATCTCCCTTGACACAGCTTATAAAGAAAATGGCAAGAGATCTCCAGATATGATTACATCTTATGCAAAGTATCAACATTAAATTCTTTATATATTCCTAGAAATATACTGTTTTAATTCAGACAATGCTACAGGTCTATTTATTGATGTATGAATGTATATCACATAATATATAGTCAAAAAGACTTCCATTTATCGTAATAATGATTTTTCAATGTATTATAAAATGAGGCATATTCTGTCCCAATGAGTTTTAAGTTTTACCTTTAACTGGATCCAACTGTTCCTGGGAAAGAATACCACACAACACGGGGTTCTTCCACACTCCCTTCTCTTGTGTAAGTGTAGTTAAAATGTGCAGTTCCCGACTGCCATTTTCCATCAAGTTTTTATGAGCCACCTGAAGAATATATTTTACAAAACAAAGTATTGTTAAAAATGTATTAAGAATTTCTGTCTTTTAAACTCTTTTATATCTTAGGGAAAAAATACCCCAACAAAACAAAAACACAAAAAAAAACCCCTTATCAGATAAAGAGTTAAATACATAACAGAACAATCTTAATAGTCAGTCTATATGGCTTTTATTGTAAAGGCAAAAGATTAAAGCTGTAAGACATCACTGCATGGTTCCATGCAAATATGATGACAACAGGCTGAAATATTAAAATAGCTTCTACTGCATTTAGATACTAAAATAAATTCTGGACACAGATGAATACTTGGAAGCAAGCTAAATAACTGAAAAAAAAAATAATTCTCATCTTTATCTCCACTTCTCTTTTACTTTTCCACCTGCCTGAAAGCTGTGGAACCTCCCAGCACCAAGCACAACTCTTCAAATTGATTTACATCAGGAAGTTGTCAGTCAAAACTCACTCTCAAAATCAGCCTTGCATCTTCCTTTGTTATTTAGGCTGAGACTCCTGAGGTAACTGTATGTGGACTTTTTCACTATTATCCTTCTTTCTCTTTAACCCCCACTTCCCCAACCCCCCTTTTTAAAAAAAAAAACCCTGTAGGAAGGACCTCCCACCACATATTTCTGGTAAATACTGAGGACCAGCTCTTGTTTCAACACCCTTTAAAGCAGAGCTCTAGTCCTTAACCTGTGCCCTGTGGAAGGTCTAACAATACTGCAGGAATGATAGACCATTCGGAATAAGTCTCAAATATACAACCATAAATAGTAAAGAATAACTCACATGAAGTTATTTCATTTGTAACACTGTTAGTAGACAAATATAGTTTAAAATATGAGCTTTCTTTCAAATATCTGAAAACATTTTTTTCTCCACAGCAGCTACACAAATTATGACAGACAAATTGTATGACCGACAGCTATTATTACAGAGTACAGAGGATTTCCAGCTGATGACCTTGATCTTTATCAGCCACCAGGAAACAAGTGTTCAGACATGCTATACACAATATCCCTAGGTTTCCAAACCATTCTTAAAAGCTATTAAATCTTCATTTCATGAATCAAACTCACCTGTACAAAAGCCTGAAATTCTTCCCATTTATTTTCAGGTAAATCAAGAGGCAGACACAGTAGAAGTTCAATACAGCTTCTGGAAGTCAAGCAGGAATATTATTTGTGACAACTTCAGGCTTTTAAAATGTAGTTAAGAACTCTCTGTTCTGCTATCCAAATAGTATTTGTTTGACATGCCAAAGTCACAACACAGTTCTCTTTCTTTGAATGTATAAAGAAAAGAAGGTCAAGGACACTCTTGCAGAAGCTGTAAGAGCAAACTCTTTAAAAGACAGTGATTTTTTTTTTTTTTTTAATGTATTTATCACAGAAGTACAGCCCTGTAACAGCCTATGTAAATTGATGCACTTTCAGATTGCATGCAGATCAATAGTAGCAAAGTGTTTCAAGCCAAGGATGTTGGCTTGTCCTAGATCAGGTGTCCTTCTTAAGACTGCCCTATTTCCAACAATCAAAGATATTCTCTTGCACATACAGCACTCACCATGAGGAAGGAAGGCGCTTTCCAACCTATTCAGAATTTCTATGGATTGTCAACTGAAGTGGGAAAGCATTTAAGCAGTGAGAAGTTAACACCATACAGGTTGATTTTAGTAACTGAAGAACATACTCACAGTGCTAAACGTTCAAGCACAAAGGCTACATTTTCACACTCGGAGGTAAGATACGGTCGTGCTTTAACGTAACTTCGGATAGCCACTGTATACACCTCTAACAGGGGCAGAGGGTCTTCTGATGTTTTCCACTTTTCTGCATATTCCAGCAAAGTCTGTTTAGGAAAAAAAAAAAAAAAAAAAAATCAGGAAGAAAATTACATTTTTAGTTTTATACTCCTCACTTGTAGACTATCCTTCTTAATAATTAGATTTATTTCCTTAACATGAATTACATGTTCTCAAAGCATGCCTTTTTTCCTTAAAATCTGTTTCATTAACAACTGGAATTTAGACTCCACACACATCACATTCTGATCACATAAAATTGTTATGACTGACACTTCCCCCTTATGGTATCACCACATAATTCATTTTACATTAACATTTTCCAAATACAGAAGCCCAAAGAGAATATCTGGGAATATATATACTTTATTTTTCCAGAAATTAATAATTAAGGTACTGAAAAAAAACCAAAAACTTTTTAGACATTCACCTCTACAGTTCAGCTTCTAAAGCAAGTAAATTTTAAAATTAGCCTTTATTTTAACTTCTCTACTTCTAGGAATAGTTTTATATTTCCTCTTGCCACCTTGCCAATACAGTTATCTTCAGAATATTGCTTTGTACATGGTCCTGATGAACTACACATTTCACAGACATCAGTTATATACCAAAAGAATCTTCTGCCAAGAAGTTGTTTTCCTACTTGTCACATGAATACCTACAAACAGTAATTTCAAAATAAAACTTATGAGAGTGATGGAACAACCACCACCACCCGAAGTACAGAAGGCTTTTGTTCATTTCAGTCAGGACCAGGGGATTTGGACTCAGACACACATTAAGGTAGAGTAGCTCGTATGGTTCTCTTTTCAACATCCATACCATTGCCCCCCTTGGATCTCTGCTCTCATGACTGGGGTAGCTTAATGGATTGCAAACCAATTCCTATGCTGTGGCAGGATGCAGTCTGTCATATTAAGATAACCAATTTTACTGTTTGCGTCTTGTGGGGGCACAACAGGCAGAAAGCTCAGAGTAACAGCAATTTTGGTCATCCAATGCCTTATTCAATGCATGGTCATTAAAATATGTTGTTTGGTGCAACGTCCAATGGAGTTGTGAGTAACCTACAGGAGACAGACTCCACTGCCTCTGTGGGAAACCTATTTCTAACTACCATTTATTGGAATTTTCCCCACCAGCAGCTAGATGCAGTCCCACAGGTAATAAATAAAGGGATAATACCTTAACCTCCAGGGCACATTCTTGGCTAGCTGAGGGTGTATCTGATGCTCTGCCACAAGGGTACGCTGTTAGCAAATCAGGAGGACAGTTGGGCTAGTGTCTGCAGAGCTTCTCCCCAGCCACTGGGTTGCCTTAGCTGAACTATGTCAGCCCATTACCCCAGGATGTTGAGGTTCCTCACAATAGTCTCTCTGACCTTCTGTGTATTAATTGCTCCTGCCAATTCGGTATCGTCTGCAAATGTGCTGAGGATGCACTCTGTCCCCTCATCCAGTTTGCTAATGAAATTAGAGAGTACGTGCTCCAGTGTCAAACCTTGATATGATGCCACAAGTATCCATCTGGACTTTGTACTACTAAGAACAAGTCTTTGAGACTCACAGTTCAGCCACCTTATTATATTGCCTGGGTAAGTGGATTATTTCATGGATTTGTTTATAAGATACTATGGGGGAAAAAGTCCAAAGAAGTCCTTGTTGATGTCAGGCAGAAAAACATCTGCTGCTGTCCCCTCATTTGCAAAAACAGCTATTTCATCACAGAAGTAAATCAGATTTGTCAGTGTGAAAGTATTTTACATTGCTCATGCTGTCAAGGCCACTTAGCAAAAGTCATGTTTCCTCCTTTTTATTAACATCAGCTGTAATTAAAACAATTTTGACAATATTGGTTCAGTGCTGACAAGGTTTGTTCTGGCAAGGAAAATCAGAGCCCTCTGGACAAGAAAGCTCTTCTGCCACAGAATTCTTCACATACTTAAAACAGAAAAACAGAACAAATTGGTTCTCAGCTCATTTTAACATACAAATACTGAAGTTCTGTTTGATTTTTAACATGTAAATGTAACAATGAACTTGCTATGTGTGTGATATAATGCAACTCAAATGATAAAATCAGACTTTGAGAAAGTTATCTCTGATTTTATATACTAGAAAGTAAGAAAACCAAACAATTTTTCAGGAAAGGCAAGTCACTCACATTAAAGGAGAAGGCAAACCAAAACTAAGTTTATTCCTCTCTTCAACTCTACTAAGTTTAGTGTAAGAAGTTCAGCATTGTCCTGTGCATGTTAGATATCTGCACTGGGTTAGCTACTGGCACCATTAAGAACATAAAAAATTCTTGTATTTGGCAGTGTCTGAGAAAACTCTTTAATGGGGTTATTCAGAGTCACAATGCTGCCACCAGGTTACAGCACAGTCAAAACACTGACCAAAGGTATCGTCATCAAGGACATAACAGCTAATAAATACACAGGTTTTGGCAAACTGTTGCATTAAAAGCTATTTTGGTTTTAAAGAAGGACTTAATACACAGTTACCTTAAAATAAGTTACATGCTCTACCTTTCTGCTGCAGCAGATGCTTCTGCAGCATCTAGTGCTCCCTACTGGAACCTCGAACCCGACTGGAATATTGCTCGTTTTGCTGTAACCCCCAGTATGATGCTCTTCTAACAGTGGCAAAAAAGCAACAGATCACAGCAGAGAAATCAAGAAAAAGTAAAATAAAGCAGAAGTATGAAAGAAACAATAAAGGAGGAATGGATAAACAAGCTAACAATGTTAGCAAGCATCTATTTCAGTAATTGTTTGGCAATTTTGATCAACGTGCTAGAAAAATCAGATCAGAACACGGGAGTCAGCTTCAAAGAATCCTGAAACAAGCTCCAGTAAAAAGTGTCCCTCTGCTCAAATACGTAACCAGATGTACTAGAATTTCAGTTATTTATTTGTTGTACATAACATGAGTAAGGATGCCAGTGGTAAAACAGCAAAGCCCAAAGAAACAACAGGCTATGAAAGTACATTCTACATCCTTCAGTCTGGTTCTTGAAGGAATGCTTTAGATGGAACAGGCAATGATTTCTTCCTTTTGTCCAGCATTAATTAAAAGAGGGAGTAGGAGAAGCTTCAGGTTTACATGAATGCCACAGACTTGCAGAAGAAATCCTTTCTCCTTATGTTACTTGTTAAGAATACAACAGAGCAACCTTTCATAGTATAGCACTATAGAAAATTTAAAATAAAAGGCATATTTGTACAATCCTCTTTTCTTATGGAATAAACTTTTCCTTCTTTTAAGTGCTCAAGTAAGACTTGCTTTTTTTTTTTTCTCTGGAGAAAACACAACTGCTTTTTGTTAAATATTACAGCTTAATCAATTTTACATTTGCTTAAAAGAAACAGTTCTCCCCATAAAGCGGAAATCTGAAAATAAGTTACTGGTGACATTGAATAGAAGAGGGACAAACATTGTAAAAAAATATTCAGCATAACTTACTGTTCATATGGATTCTTAAATACGCTGGGAAAATTCCTTGTGTTAGCTTGGAATGCTACCTAGCTCAAACAGGGAGTAAGCTTTGTAATCGGAGATGAACTGTTAAAGCTAGCATTGTCATCATTACTTACTTTCCTTTTTTAATTTGAAGCAACATATTTCTCCTTTTACACTACATATATTTAAAAAAAAATAATCAACAAACAAACAAACCAACCCAAAAAAATCCCCAACAACAAAAATCAAACCAACAACCGAAACCAACCCCAAACAAAAACCCCCAGTTGGTAGCTAGTTTACCAGACTAAAACAGCAAGAGGTATGTAAACTACCAATCAGTTTTATCCAGCTGATTGTCCAACTTGCTAGAGCTGCCCTGGCCATCATAAATCTGCTAAATAGCTTCTGCCAGGAAAAGAAGTTTATATTTAGGAAGCTGATATATGAATTGACGAATCCTGTTTAATACTATAAACACTATGTTTACCCGTTAGAGACGATGTAAATCTCTGTTTGAATATTGCCCATCCTCCTTTACTTGCGTCCTCTTCAGAAGACTGCAGCAAGCAACAAAATTAATGCAAGCTTTAGCAAGTGAAGGACATTTCAAAGTTAGCTACCAAGCCAGGAAATATACCTTAAAAGTCTCAAAGTATTAAGTTGAGCAGAGGAGAAAAGAAGAAAGGGGTGAGGAGGGAGAAGGAAGCAGAGAGATGTAACTAAGCAATTGGCCATCTGATAAGTGTGGCTGAAGAATTATGAAGAGGATTCTCACCAGCTGTTGCAAAGATCGCAACACCTAGAATCTAAAGAAACCAATGGCCTCAGCAGAGGGACACTGATTCATAAAGCAAGCCATGACAAGAGACTGTGGAGACCTGTAGCAACCAGATCAGAAAATTTTATGGTTTTTTTATGGAGCAGGAGAGGAAGGCCTTACAGGTAGTCAGCATGATAAAAAACCTCCAGCTAGGCAGTATCACCATCTGATCCGCACAAGGGAGACTACTGAGGACTGCAGGCTCACTATGATGGAAGCCAGCTGGAATTCTCCTGGATAATTAGGAACTTTATAGAAATACCATGTAGTTATAAATACCAGGAAATCAGATTAGGGAAAAACTACAAAAGCATTTGCAGAACCTATGAAAGCCCAACGCTACTCCAATCCATGTCAAGCTTAAGATGAATAAACTGAAGCAAACAAAAATTTAATTACGAAAATATGATGTTTAGTAGTACTTAACCAAAACAAAAGTAGATATAACCAATACACTGTCAAATTCTCAGAATTCTTCACCTAAGAAAATATATTTGCTGTGTTGGTGAACTGTTACTACCAATACTGTCCTTCAAAAGCAGCATGTACAAGATACAGACACAATGTATTAAACCAAGCACGGGAGTTTGAACTATAACATGGTGGCACTAATTTCAGCATTAAATAGTGCTATTCTTATCTCATATTTATAGATCAGACACTTCCAAGCCATGACATGAACTATATTAAGCACTTACACCCACCACGCCCTTCAGAAGTATTTATCAGTATGACAGCTTTCCTTGTCTGGATGTCCCTAGACTATAGAACACTGCCACTGTACAAAGAAAATCAAATTCATTCTGCTTTGCTTAATGAATCATTGTTGTGCTCTGCTTACAACCATAAAAAGAAAGAATTTTACCCCCAGCCTTGGGCCTCATTAAGTTATTTATCTCCCTAGTCAGGACACGCTTGTTAATCAAGCCAAGTACTGTATTCAGAGCACAGCAGCAAAGTTTTGTTCCTTTGTGAGACTGAAACAGGCATTTTATTTCAACAGCAGCTCAGACAGTCAAGAATGCTCAAAAAATTGGAATAATCTCCATTTGTAAAATAAAAATCATTAAATGTTATATCTGTGATTTAAGCTGTGGAAAATATTTAGCCATGGGTAATATTCAGGCAATACATTTGATTTTTTTTTCCCAGTCTTTATCAGAACCTTATGTAAGTGTTGCTGTAGCAATGCATCCACTGGAGGATGCTTTTCTACTTTCAAAAGTTACACTGAGCGACCTCCTTTGCCCAAACGAGGCCTACAATACCAAGGCTGTATTGAAATCTTTCATACTAAAAGAAGGCATTACTTGCTATTAACGGAAGTTTCACATCTACAGTTCACATCTACATGTTTCTTCAGCTCTTACAATCAGATTATTGCCCCTGGAGGTATCTGGATAAGGGCAAACATATTTAAACATGTTAGAATGTGCCTGGAAGTGCCATTTCTATTCCTTGCTAAACCCAAGGGACTAAGAGGCAGGGGAAGTGACAAACGGTGGTCACGTGGGTAAGATGCACTTCTCAAACCACTCCAGTAATTAGCAAAATCTCGATTTCAGTGACATTCCTCAAGAACATCCACACAGGAGAAGAGTCCAGGCAACAAGCCTGATACAATCAAGTTATCTGGAGATGAGCCTTTAGGAGCAGCACACAGAGTGGCTGCAAGAATGCCCGCCACAAAGCCAAATTCCACAACAGCAGAGGTAAATGATGACCAAGCTTCACGTGAATAGCCAGGTTCAGGAGTGACAGCACTTCTCCAGATCACTCTGACACTTCATTTTCACCTGGAGTGCATTCCCACAAAGGCAGGGCTCCCCTTTGCTTGGTGCAACCCCACTACTCACTCCTCTAGTACCTATCAATAACTGACTGATCCAAAATTGCAGCTGCTTCCACAGGAACTGTCAAAGGGTCTGATGCAAGAACACAAGGCAAGCTTCATTCAAAGCTGGTAAAGAATAGCTACAATTCTGCTAGCATCAACTGAAATTTCAAAAGAAAGTGAAGGCTACAGTCAAGGAAGTGGGTAACATAGGAAAATCAGTGAAGCAGGTCTCCCTCATCAACCATGCACATGACTGAAGAACCTTTTGGCTTCAGATTCTCTCCTCTGAAGAACACAGTTAATTCCATCAGAGATGGAAGCCTTAAGGTTTGTTGTCTGTAAAGTATTCCTGTAACAGCTCAAAAAAAACCCCCAACTTACTTGAGTTTTCTGGTTCCTCTATAAGTAAACTACTCCCTTTCTAAATTCCACATTATAGACGACTCTGAAAAAACAAAGACAACCACCACACTGGCAAACATACACAGTGAAATTTTATTGCGAGCATAACGTGAATGAAGTTCAAAACTCAGCTTTGTGGCATCTGAAAATTTTATACTGCAAAATACATAAACTTCTTCCGTAACAGAGTAAGGTAAGCAGTATTGGAATAAGCCAAACCAAACAGGGAATAATTTAAATAATTTGCAAAAAGTGTATAGTTTTTGGTCAATGAAGGAGATTATTTGAAATACATATTGGTGGTGGGGATAGTAAGAATAAAGCATTTACAATAGCATGAGAGGATTTACAAGTTATAACCTCTCTCACGGACTCCTATTTGTTATGTTCTGGAGTTATGCTACTCAGTATGTACAGGAATTATTGCCAAACTGTTACATGAATACAAGCTAAACACCAACCTTCATATTAGAGTAGCTATGCCAATGCTCCTCCTTTCTCAGATAAGACTGTTTTGCTTCCTCACAGTGTGGCAGAAAGGTAATGTAAATCATAATAAAACCCAACCAAACAAAAAAACCCAACAACAACAAAACAAAGGGAAAAAAACCCCAAACAACAACAAAAACAACAAAACAAAACGAACAAAAAAAATCAAATCAAACCAGCAAGACTTCACATTTATTGTGTGTGTAAACTCACAGATAAAACTACGGAATACAGCAGTTAACATCTATAGCTTTAAACAGCACAAACCCATCAAATCCATGCATTATCTAACTAGCTAAGGTAAATAATATTCCATAATTAGAAAAATAATTATCAAGGAGGGTGTGACACCTTAGGGTGTTCAGATTGCCAAGTTTTGGTGCTGTTTTTATTCCCATCCAAACGCAGTTAAATACTGAGTATTAGTGAAGCACCAAAGCCAGGCTCACAATCTTTCACATCAAACTGCCTAGAATTAAAACTCATCAGCAATTTTAAATAAAAATCATGACATTTTCCAACCTGGCAATGTGACCAGCAAACAGTTTAGTACAGGAATAGATCTTCCAGGTTTAGTAAGTACTATCACCACAGAAGTTAAAGGAGCTTTGATTATTTACATTACACTGATGGCAACTTCAAGAACAAAAGGCAGACATTAGTTCAAAACATATTTAATTTGTGCTGTTATCACACTTGAAAAAAAAAATTTGGCTGTCTAAATCAAAAAACACCCAGATTTTTGGTATCTGATAAATTTCCATCTTAATGTAAAGCCTATTATCACAGCACTCACATTTTATAAAACATGCTTTAATTTAAGAATTAGTGACTTCTGAAAATGTTTGGTCACTGCTTGCATTTTCGTGAAGGTCTAGACTTGAAATAGAGGCTTACAATTACATAAACCACCAAATACCTCAGAAAGATATTTATCAAGACACCAGTATCAGTTAGTAAAACAGAGCTAATTTTGCACTGAAGACAACATCAACATCCTCCAGTATTTGCAAAACCAAGTCCAAATACATTCATTCAGGCCAGAAAATTGACCCTGGAACCTGATCCACAGCTCTACAGCCCACAGATGTCCTGGCTTTCATTTAAAAGAAAACCATTTCTAGCGTTTTTTCTAATGTTAGCTGATACAGTGATAGATATTGAACTCTTCAAATGGCATACACCCTTCCCCACAAAACACCAGTTCTGATCAAGATCCTTGAGGCAGTATTGTGAATTCAATGACATCATTGTCCCTCTCCTATTGGGAGGTGTCACCATTTCAAAACAGAAAACCTGAGAAGTACCAGGAAGAAGCAGCAGAGTATACAGATAATTTAAATCAGTAATTCTATTTTCTTGCATAGGCAAACATTACAGCCTTTATTGCTTAGTTTCCAACACTCGGGGGGGGAAAACCAAACCAAACCAAACCAAAACCCAAACCAACCAAACAAAACAAAACCCCAAAACACAAACAAACAAAACCCCCAAACCAAACCACCAAAAAACCAAAACAAACAGACACAACAAAAACATTGTCAAAAAAACCCCAACCAAATCAAACCTAAACCAAGACCACTGCCAGCTCCCACAACAGAGAAGAACAAAACTCACTGCCCAGTCTTTGTCTCCTCAAATTTAAGGGTATGGCCACTTCTTCATTCTTTTGTTGTTCCACATTCAACTCCACGATGGAAAGAACAGCTTTGTATAGATTTACACAAACCAAGAAGGAACAGCTTTTTCAATCTGTCTCTGCAGTGCAAGATTTTTAATGTTCTTTATGAACAAGGACTGAAAATAAAGATTTCAACCAGTGCTTCCACTAAGGAAAATGGCTTGTACTACTCCTATGGGTTGTAGTAGTCCAAAATTACACCTTCATCAATGAAGTCTAAATCAAGCTCCCAAAGACTGTAGTGCTTTCCTTTTTTTTCAGCATTACTGACATTACTGACAATGTAAAGAAGTTGTGATTCTGTGCTCTTCTAGTAGCTTCACTTGTACAGCCATTTTTGTAATGTTTGTTCTTTATCATATGTTAACTAACATCTGTAGAGTAGGAGCTATTAGGACCTTGAGAAAATCCATCACCAGAGCTAATCCTTAATCAGCAAGAAACAAGTTTAAATTCCTATCAGCTCCCCAAATATGTTCTGTGTATAGACTCAAGTGCTTGTGCTAGCACAAAGCAAGAAGAAATATTTCTTTTTAGGAAGAAGCAGTCTTAAGACTCAAACTACTGTATGAAATCAGTAGGACAAAATAGTAGATTTATCTGATTTCTTCTCTGAACAACATTAATACAAGCAGTGACTTTCACAGTAACTGCTTTGGAGGATGGGTGCACTGCTGTGTTGCGTAATTTTATCACCCCTATGTTAATACTTGTAATACATGCAACTCAGATCCACTATTTAATACACTTTTTGGAATGAGCAACCATAATTGCCTCTAAAAATATGAAAATTAGGAACTGGCCACAGATGTTTCATATACATTAAACTCATGATTTGACTAGTAACTAAAATACCAAGAATTTATCCATCATAAAGCTAAAATTCTCTTCTTTGCTTCAAGAGTCTTCTGAGTTAATTTTCTAATTCCCTTTGCTATTGAGGGGAATTCTGTCCCTTCTGAAAGCGACACTTTGGTGATCTCACTATGTTACTAACCAGCTCAGCAGAACACAAGTGTCAGTTGCTGCTTGTTTTGCAGAAACCACACAGTATCACCTAGAGCAACTCACTCAGGCATCACTTGCAAAACAACAAGACTAGATACAAGACCCAAAATTGTTACTCTGCTTGCACTAGACAGGTTCCTCCTCTGGCTTTGTACACTTTGTACCTGCTTTATTTCTGAATTTTCAAATAAATCTTGTACAAATACTGTTGCTTTCAAACAGCTGTGATATATTTTCATTATTGTCAATTTAGTGAGACTACATAAAAATTGATCTGTGGTATTTTTTTCCTCCCTAGAAGATTATAACCTAAGGAAGAGAAATTAAAACACACCAGAAGAAGTATACCCATGATTACCTTCTGTATTTTAATGTCTAAATTTTATCTACGACTTTGAGTTTACTAGACTGCTAGGGGAAAAATCTCATTTATTTTTGCCAAAGAGGTAGTTCAAAAGCATTAACTGTCAAAATCTTTCTTTCCTTTTCTAAGGAGTACACGAAAAGATGTTTCTTGTCAAAATCCTATGTAACTTTTCAGACACTGAGAAAAGCAGATAATTCTCTTAATTTAGCTTGGACTGCCAAAGACACACACATCACTCAAATAAGTAAATGGTTAGTCAGCATCCTAAAAGACAGGTTGTTTTTTATTTGAAGGAATACATCACCTTGCTATGCCTATACTATTTCAAACAAGGAGGACGAGATATGCAAATTGATGCGATTTAAATAGATGTTCTTTGCAAAAAGCTGTCTTCTACATTAGATGCTGTTATAAACTCAGATCAATTGTCAGACATTAGTTTTAAAAACATACAATGAAAGGAAGCAGAATTTGTAGTACCATGTACTTACTGTTCTTCCACCCAAGTACTGCTCAAATGCATCTTCTGGCCTTTTTAATTAGATATTGCAGATAATCACTAGCTGAACATAAGGATTTAAAAGTCTGACTAGTAAGCCTAGATCATTTCTCTCTACTGTATGCCTCCTCCAACAAATGCACTGTGTACTATTCAGTTACAAAAAAAAAAAGCCCCATTAGTAAGATTAAAGACTCCCCCAATACTAATTCCAAGGGTCTGTAATCTTAAATCAGTTCTCACTTCCGAAACTAAAATGTACCTGCTTCCCCCCCCCCCCCGGAAAATATTTTCCATGAATATGCTTCACATTGTTGACCTTTTAGGTATGGTAGTCAAGAGTTGAAACTAATTGTTTATGTTTAACTATTACTTTAAAAGAAAACAACACCACTTGAAACTGATGTTAACTTTCCTTTCCCAGGGGAGTTAGTAAAGTTCTTGCAGTATCCATGGTTCTGCGAGAGGCACTGTTCATCAGTACTGGAACACACCCACAGACACCAGCTCTGTGCTCAAACTCAAAAAGTCTCCACCAGTTACATCTGTCCAGTAAGTATGCTCATGGAAAGCTCCTGCATTTGAGACCAGTATCTTAAAGGAGAAATACTTCAGCATATCAGATGTGCACCACTCCAAGACAGAAGCATACAAGGCAACCACACACAAGCACAGTTCTACGTGCATTCACAGTAAGGGTACACACACATCCTGATACTAGAGACACTAACATATTTTGAGATCTCAGTATAATTTTGGTAGCTAGGCCATCAGATATAGAAGCCTCAAGAACCATTTCATGAATTTACAGGTTTATGAGGCTTGAGATACCTGAGAAAATTACTACATTGGTGCTTTTTAATATTGATAGGTTTGCTAGTAAAATATCTACGAGACACATATAAACAAAAATTATTTCACAGATCAGTGGGTTAGACTATTTCAAACTGCAATATGAAAATAAAGCTATTATACATAAACCACTTCCTCAGATCAGGGACAGAACAATATGGTGAGAAATAAAATGCATTTATCAAAGGAATCAAAAAACACTGGAATGTCCACTGTATAAGACCCTGCTTTCTAGGAATAAAGGTAACAGGATGAAATGCTCTCTACTGTTTTTTAGGATAGGAAAGAAGGAATTTGTCAACTTGCACGCAGAGGTGACAAGCCCTAAACAGCAACAGAGCATCAGTACTGGACAGTAATCAAGTGCCACAAATTTCAAGACAGCTTAGCTCATGGCAAAGCCCCTGAATCCTGAGATGAAACACAATGAACATTGTGTCTTGATCCGTATTCTCAGTAAAGTAGCTAGGTATACAGTCATGATGTCCATGGTGTCTCCTGACTTGATAACAAGGGGATAAAAAGTGGTGGAGTTGTTTTTGTAGTTTTTTATTATTATTATTTTAATTTATTTATTTACCACCACCTCCCCCCCCCCGGGAAACACAACTAATATGCTAGTTCTTGGGCTGGAGCTAGAGATTCATCTCATGCATATGAAGTTCATTTTTGAGGGTTTAATTAAAAAGTCCCAGACCTGTAAGTAAACAAACAGATTCCTGGTTTGCAATGCTGAAATCATCCCTGCTCCAAGAACCTGCTGTAAATTAGAAGATGACTAGGATGATAGTAGACACAAGTGATGAGCAAAAGAAGATGCACTGTGCAGTTGTGTCCTCAAAGCCCAGCAGCATCTAAAAAGGAGCTGGTTCAACAAGCACTTCCAAACCAACAGAACTTGATAAAGTGAATGCAGCAACATTGTTTGTGATGCCTCTCTTCTGTACCATGAGGAAAGTGGACTGACTGGTTGAGAATAGATTTATAATGTATTTTTTTTTAAATGAAGTAGTTGGCATACTAAAAATATATTAGATATCCCAGTTTAGACATGTCTGGAGTCTACAGGCTTTGGAATCAATGCAGCAATACCAGGTGATGTCTTCGTGAAGTCCCACAGCAAAGTTACATCCTAAAGGTACATCACAGCAAACTTCACAGGTGTTGAAACAGCATTATTCTCAGCCTCAATGATCTACAGCTCCTACAGCTGAAGACCACTTTTTTTTTCTGTGAACTGCCTTCTCTCCTCTTTGTTGTTCAGTGTTTTAGCTGAAGATGGAGAACAAGCCCTTCACTGCATAAAAAACAGTCTTCCGATAAAAAAAAAAAAAAAAAAAAAAAAAAAAAAAAAAAGTTGAAGCAGTTAAGGTGGTTGGTTAAAGGTTGTTAGGAAGGGCAATTTAATTGGAGAAAGCAAGAGGCA
>JANIJG010021429.1:5000-10600 GCA_024611175.1 Megaceryle torquata | reverse complement strand
CTCAATTTAACTTTTACTTAGCCTTGGTGAATTAGAAAATGAAATGAGAATCCATGTAGAGGTAGTGGTCAATGTGGAATGTCCACTGGAGTTTTCTGAATGAAGAAAATAAACTAATGAAAAGTGGATGAAACTAAAAGAATTAGTTGAGAATCAATACTAAATAGTGATCAAGTTCATACATCAAAGAAGTCCAAAAGCTTAACGGGTCTTAGTAGGGCAAACTGTCCATATATGAAAATATGGATATTACCATTTACAGATAAAAGAGTAAGGACTGGAAAGCAGACCTGTATATTGAAATGATTTCTCTGATGCTCAAGGACAGACTGTGGCAGCTGTGACCACATGATCCCCATCCTCCTGTTTTGCAGCCATGTGAAGCCAGTAGGGCTGCTGCAGTGGGAGCCCTCCTGGCCACAGGTGAGGAGCCTCGCCATCTGCAATACTCAGTAGGCCAATCAAGCTGTCCCTGCGTGAGGTAAAATGGATAGTCTCCCTGTGTTCCCTGAGCTCCCTCTGAAATTTCAGCAGATCAATGTCAGTGCGGCTTTTAATTACCCCTCTGCTTCATCATTATTTCATGGACTCTAATATGCCCTGCAGGACACAGAATCACAAAGTAGGGATAAACAACAACCAAGCCCCAGTGCCTCTTGAGGTGCTGCAGTCACCATCTAGAGGGAAACGTCACAGTGTCAGGCTCATTTCCCAGGGTAAGCTGACCTCAGGGTTTCCAGCCTGATTTCAGCCTGATCTGGGACACAAGGGCAGCTACTTCACTACTATGTTCTGGGCTGAGAGCTCTTATATTTCATTTTAAAACTGTTGCTTTGCCATGCACAGGCAACGATCAGAGTGGCCAGTAGGACTTTTACACCTTGTGCTTATTTTCTGAAGAGGAAAATCTATCCTTTCAGATCCTGTATAGTAATTCACAAGTATTTGAGCACAGTGCAGCACAGAGCCCACCTGTAGAAGACAGTGGAAGCAACTGAGAGGTGCTCAAACAGCCTCGCACAGAGCTGGGTTCAAAAGTACTCAATGGCTTGCACAAAGAAACACATCCTTGAAGGCTACCTGCATCATGGTCTGTTGTAGGGTTTGTTCTGACACATGTTGACAATGGTATCAGAGAGTTGTAGGGCAGATTTAAAAAGAGAATTCCTCCCCATCCCTTTCTTGCCCTTCTCAACACCATCTGGTTACATAAAGTGTCAGGTGAGACTGAAGCACTTTTAGCTTTTTTGTTTTAACTTGTGAACCAATATGGCTCATTAGGGAGACAGCACTTGTCATGTGGGGAGCTAAAACTAAGTGGGAGGTGGGGAATATATGATGAACGATATCCAATCTTGATTGGAATCCTTTAGAAAGTTAATTGGACAAATTCATAGATTTTGATCAATTAAGAAGCTCAATATCACTTTTGATTAATACTGAGGAAAAAAATAAACTGCAGCCATAGAAAGACACTGCTGGATGTCTGCCATCTTTCTTGCAATGTAGCACACAGTAGTTTTCTGATGTACAGCATCAGATCTCTGCATCAGCAGTGCAAATTATCCCAGAGGAGAAAGATGTGTCTTCTCAGACCATCACCCCCAGCCTAGAAGCAATGTAGAAGGAAGAAGGGCATGGTGAGACAGAAAAGACAAGGCAAACCGCATGTGCATGCTCTGTAGAAGTGAACAGATCTGGAAAGAGCTGCCTGCAGCTCTCTGCATCAATCATTCATGGTACTTCCTCCCTGGCAGTGGAGAGATGAGACACTATGACAGAGAAGATGCATCAACATGTGAGTAACTGTAAGCACATGAGCAGTACTTTTGTTGAGAGTGTTCCCATATGGTTTTCCCAAGTACACATCATCGCGCCTGCTCTACTCGTCTTGCTGTTGAGTACTCATATGGCAGTCACAACAGTATTAGAGAGACAAAGGGCAGAGGAGGTGCTGTCCCCCCTGGTTCCATGGACAGGAAATGGATGTGCACAGATGCTGCACAGTGCACTGAAACTCATGTAGGAGACCCACAGTAGAAAATGTCTCTCAAAGCTCACTGCTGTTCAGTAGATGTCTTTCCCTCTCTAATGTCTTTCTGTCTGTCCTGATGCATTCAAATGATGGGTACAGCCATGTTCTTAAAATACGTGACCAATCATGGGAGCATATACCATGCTGGCTGGAGCTAATGGGAATGGGAACTCCCTTGATAAATCTGTATCTGCCTAAGCATGACAAAGCAGTGCCTAAGTTAAAAAGCTCAGCTGATGGAACTGTAGTCCTGTTTCAGATGTTGGACATCTCATGCAGAACCTAATGTGCTCTCTTTCAAAGGCAGGATATATAAGAAAAGAACAGGCTAAGCTGTTACTTTTATCAGTGAAAATAATGCATCCAAGCCATGACACTAGGAAACTCTGTGCCCTTTCTTTCCCTCAGAATTTGCTAGTTGAACAGATTCCCTCTGTTATTCTTCCCTCATTATAAACAGTATCTGTCCTTGGGCAGCTGGCACTAGCTGATGTTGTTCTGTGGGACATGGCATGTTAGGGACAGGTATGACAGTGGGATAAGTGAATTCCACATTCCTATTAGGAAGGAAAAAGAGGAGGATGTTTAGTTTTACTAAGAGAAAGGGCCTTTCATTACTTATATATGCCTGAGGTGGATCTAACTTAATTTTACTGATACCAAGATAATAAAAACAGGTGAAGATGAGATGACCTAAATGCATAGGGCAGGGACTGTGTCTGTGCTAACTGGAATGACAGTATGGAGGCTAAAATTGTCATGTGCGGGTAGCTTGAAATAATTTTTTTTGAGAGTAGGTATCAATTAGTGTCAGCAATGTGTGGGCAGCACAGTTTGTTGACTCATTAAAGCCCTGTGTCTCTGGTGCTGGTTCCCAGAATGGAGATAATATATGAAGTGGACTTGCTCCAATGGGACTGTGTATAACACTTTGATAACCACTGCCTGACTAGATAAGTTGTAGCCATGAGTTGACAGATAACCTCAAGAACCAGATCAAGTTGTGCTGCATACACCCTTGTCTCAGATACTGGTCAGTCTTATCCCTCTGTGTGGAACAGAGTTATGCATATTTAAATTCAAGCTTCAAGCTGCTTTGATTGAATGTGAAAGTTCCACATCCATGGGAAAATATTGTCATGTGTTTCCTGGGTAATTAAAATCAAGTGGTCAGTTTAATGAGGATGGAGATATGGAGCTCCCTTTACTTTCAAGTATTCTTATTTGAATTCTTGTTTAAATAAAAATAGGGGGCATGACTTTTTGTTTAAAGGAAAGAAGATCTCTGAGGTCCCTAAAAGGACTTTCAGTATCCTCTCATTTTCTGAAAATTTGGCCCGTTACGGTTGTCTCCAACAAGCATGAAGTGTTTTTTGAAGTAGCTTGGCAAGAAGCTGTTGGCCAGCTTTGATCTGGATCCTGATATGTAATTTAAATACACCCAAAGGTATAAATCAGTTGCCCACTTCAGGCAGGCTTTGCAAATGAAACTACAGCTACTGACAGCATTTCTAACTCTGAACTATGTATTCTAGGAGAGTACAAGTCTGTAGGTAAAGGGACATTGCCAGCAAATACATTTCTAGAGGAAACCATTAAAACCTGGATTTGAAAGACCACCAAAAAATCCCAGATCTGTGCGAATAATTTAGATTTACAGTCAAGTGTGACACTGCTACAGGCTTCAAGTTCCCTGAGGGTTCTACTGGACAAAGTCACTAAGAGTGCTTTTGTGTAAAAAAAAAAAAATAAATAAGGGAAAGGAATAAGAACAGGAATATATTTCTCTTTCTCTCTCCCTCTTTTTTGGTTGATTATCTGCAAATAATATGTGTTCCACTAAATATTCATTGCAGAATTCACCTGGGGTAGCACGCTAATGCACTTTCTGTTCCACCAAACAGCACCCTGTCTGTGAGGCTCATGGAGGAGAAGCATCAGTCACATTCAGGATCCAGCAAACGCGAGGGCTGCCAGAGGAGGCATCAGCTGCTTTTACACTGGTTTTTTGAGAGTGATGTGGCTTGCACTCCAGAGTGGGCTTAAGAAACACAGACTTGGTTTCTTTCAGATGAAATTAATAGAGAAGTTGTGCTCTGGAAGCATACCTAATGTACTCCGCTTGCTAATGGGCATCTAGTGCATGGAACTAGATTAGAATTAGTTTGAAGTAAACCCCCAAAAGACATACAGTGTGGACACAGGGTCCTCAGCACCTATTGTTTCCCTCTATATATTTACTCCTAAATTCAGTCTAAGACAGAGAGGAACATTGAGGGATGCTATAAAAAAAAAGCATCTAAAGGAACAGAATTTCCACAGGCACATTATTATTTATCATTTACACTGAAACATTATGTAGCAACCCTAAATCCCCCATTGTGTGAGGTGTTACACAGAAGAAGAAAATGGTCCCTTCTGCTGAAGAATTAAATAGTTGGCGACAGAGTTCTGCCTCCCAATCCAGCCCAATGTGTTCCCAGCTGCTGTTCTGATGTAAGAAAGCTGTAAATTCAGTCATTCAATTCAGGGAAGAGATTGGAGGACTTGGGAAAGAAGTGTAAGGTTTCACAATGATCACTTTTCCTCATGTCTTTGCTGGGTTGAATTGGATGGAAAATAGGCAATAGCCAGCAGAAAGTCAAGGATGGGAGAATACAGTACTGAAATAGATATCCTGGTGATTTATGACCTTCTTGGGACACTGTGAATAAGTGAGTGACAGATAATCTGCTGACCTGTAGTATAGCTCATTTGCTTTTGTTCAAGCAGCAGTTTTTCAGTAGAACTGCAGGTCCTAATATTTCTCTGTTGAACTGAGCTACCTTACTGCTAAATAAATGTCAGTCAGCAATGACACAAGTTAGCATCTTTGGTGGAAGGTATTTGTCTCAAGCCAAAGGAAAGCCTGAGAGAAGGCACTGTGGACATAAGGAGGCAGGGACCCTAAAGAAGAGAGCAAGTCAAACTGAAGGTAGTAAGACACTACAGAGCTACCTGGAGGTAGGGAGAGCCAGATGTCTTTATACAGATGGAGGTGTGATTTACACCTCTATGTAGTTCTTTCTTAACTACTTTTTCCTTAAAGTTTAGAGTTGTTTGTGGTTCCTGTGCTGATGTCAGTCCTTCTGTCCTTGGACCTCACATTTAAAAGCTGCATCATTCTTTTCAGAAAACAACAACAAGAACAACCAACCAAACACACACACACAAAAAAAAAAACCAAAAAAACCCCCACAACCAAACCCAAACAACAATAACAAACCATAAAGCACATTATATTGCCCTCCATCGCAGACATATTTGACCTGATCCTTCACTTGCCTACATCTAATTTTGTGAGATAACCCCTTCTGCTTTAGACATTTGACTTCATAGCTGACTGGACTGAGATGCATAGGTGTCCAGCAGAGGACTGTGGAGTGTGTCTCTGTCTTAATGTAACAACCACTTGCACTGGCTATATTTAATTTTGAAATTGTTTTGATTTGTACCATTGAGTTAATGTCTGCATCAGAAATGGGAAGGGTACATGGCAGCTAATATTTCCAGTTTCTTTCAGAGG
>JANIJG010021428.1:81527-140076 GCA_024611175.1 Megaceryle torquata | reverse complement strand
GGTTTTGAAAAAATAATTCTCTGTGGTTAAAATTTTGAATTTGGTGTTCTTGAGTAGGGAAGGAAAGCTTGTTGAACTCATGTGTTATAATATAATATTCCATACTTTGGTACAGATCAGAGCTTTGCATGGAGAAGCCCTACCTGGCTGAACCTGGCACTTTTCAGTAGTAGTACTGTTTGCAAGTTACGTCAAGAACAAGGCCACCAAAATTACAGTTATGAAGGTGAGACACTGCTGGACCACCATGCTGGATAGAAATGCAGCTCTAGTGCAGAGGTATGTATGCCTGAATGAACTATGAGCTTAAATTTTATCAATACTGAGTGAAATTAAACTAACATTTTCAAAACATCTTCCCTGACTTAGGACTTTGTGCCATATAGAATTTTACTTAGGCATTTAAAAAACAATGTCCTCCATCCATCAGTGACAACATACTCAGAGATCTAGGATAGCAGGTGCATTTTTTCCCACTGCAATGTGAGCAAAGCAACCAGAGACTATCAGATCAGAAGGAAAACAAAGCAACTTTTAAGTTTACCATCTGAAGTAACTTCATAACATCCATGGTTGGTGAACATATGTTGCAGCCTTGAAAGAAAACAATAACTCTGCAGGATTTTAAGCTTTTTATTGAAAAAATATGAAACCAGCAATTCAAAGTTAATGAAAATCTAAAACTATTCTAACTTTAGGAAACTAATGAAAATGAAACAATCGAGTTATGAATTGGAGCTTAATGAGAATCAAGGTAATTATTGTATAAATAAAGTGATATGAAGTCACAAATTATTTTGAGCAGTGGGTGAAATCATCAAGGAAACATTGTGTGCATTAAACCAGGAATTTATGTAACTCAAATTCAGAGGAACACTTGAAAACATCTCTCTCAGTTCTTGAACAAGTGATATGTGAAGTACTGAAATACAAGCATATACGAGTATATGAACTATGCCTTAGCTAAAGAGGCAAGCAGGGGAGGTTAGGCTTTTCTGCCTTGTGTTTTGCACTGGTTAAGCTTAGACAACTTCCTGCTCATCATTCAGGTTTTCTAGATCACATTTCAAGTGTAATTTCAGGCAGCAGGTTTGAGATGCACTGATTGAATGGGGACCTCCACTCCGGTGTTTTGTGATCTGGCTTGGACCATGTGCCTCATGAAGTCTGATGTAGATGATGAAGTAAGGAAAAAGATAACATCTTCATATTGGATGTTCTTTGGAACATGAGGATTAGAGCTATGGCAACCAGTTTCATTTTTGTTTGATATTTCATACCATGCAGTTCACATTAATCATCAGGCTCCTCAGGCTATCATGGTATGTGGCTACTTGCTGTTCTCAATTGGCCTGAAGACATTGGTGTTTTCCAGAGAAGACCATGTGTTCCACATTTTCTACCTCAATAAGAAAGTAAATAAGTAAAAAAGTAAATAAGAAAGAACTCAGAGGCACATACTCAAATAAACATTGGTCTAACATGTAGCAGACTTGGTATATAAATATAAAAATCATGAACTGCAGAAGAGGTGACTCCAGAAATTGTTTGTCTGTTTCCCATCTTCTCTATGAGGAATAAAAATCCCTCCTAAGGAATAAGAATATATATATGTATACATATATATATATTTGTGTGTGTGTTTTAAAAAAACCCAACAAAATACATAGAAAAAAAATAATAAACCTTGCAAAATACAGGGATCTGAAGTTTATACATAGCAAATTTTATTCCAGTTTATATCTCTCAGCTTAATATAAGGGCTGGACCTATGTGTCTGTGCAAGTTCTGAAAAGGAGCTAGTCATTTTAAAATCTATTATATTATGCAGGACTCTGAAAAGGAGTAGTATAAACGTACTCAGAGTCTTTTGAGGAACAAAAAAAGATCATCCCATTTGTAGGCAAGAAAATGTTTTATAATGCTTCTTAGAAGGTATATATATATGAATTATATTTTTAAATTTATACTACTGCTACTATTATTAAAATAGTCACTTTGCCAGCTTCTGCTTCATGTTGCTCTACTGTAAATCCAAAGTCCTATTATTTTCTTGGGTTTACACTGTTACAAATAAATGAGAACAGAACTAATGCTGTTCACTGATTTTACTTTTCAGCTCAGTTCTTCTAACTAACTGCACTGGCTGAAGTTAGCAGCCTGTTTTCCCAGGCAGTGTCTGCTGCTGGCAGTGACAACACCCAATGTTTAGAGTTACTACCAAGGATTGGTGTGCAGACCAAGGCCACTGCTAGATCTTGTGTACCATGTTGGGGGTGCAGAAAGCAAAAGGCTGTGGACAGGACAGGTGACCCTAAACTGCCGAACGAGGGATTCCATCCCATATATCATATTTGATTTGAAGCTGTGGGATCTGGAGGGAGCCAAGCCCCTGCTTGGCTCAGCTCAGGTCCTCTTCCGTTTTCTTCCTCGATTCTTCACTGGCCGACATCTGGGGGGACTCTGTTCTGCCTTTGATCCTGATCTGTCTATTCCTGAATCCAATACCGGAATCCAGCTCCTGAGCCTGGTTCCTATCTACTGCTGGCCCCAGTCTGTCACTTTCCCAGTGCCGGCTCCACAGCATCAACGGTGATGGTGACATAATTGCCATCACAGAGGGTGGGGATTGATACTGGTTTTGTATATACTCCATTTTCTTGTTTTTCATTTTCATTAAAGCTGCTCTAGCTTCCTTTTCTAATTGGTAAGTCTCCCTCCCCTATTCCCTTTCCCTTCCCTGGTGGGGAGGGAGGGGTGTTAACAGAGAGCATCTGTTATAGGTCTTAGCGGGCAGCCCTGACCTTGACAAGAACAGACATTATCAGAGGAGGTATATCTCACTTCTGGTGATGGAGAGAACAGAAATGGGGTGCAAAGCCACAGAATTCTAACTCTGTAGGAAGCCTTCCTTAGAAGTGATGTAGTGTGTAATGGATGTTACCCTATTAATATATTAATAACATATGACATTTTGCAAAAGTCTGACAGCAAACATGGTACAATTTGACAAAGATGACAGAATAAAAATATAGCAATAACCTGTTATCCCATTAGATTCCTCTGCAACAACCAAGCTTGGTAAGAGCATTTCCAGTAACAGTCTTAGCACAAGGCTGTGCACTAACGCCAACGGACAGGTCAGCTGGTGAGCAACCATTCAGGGCTGTGGACAGATCTCTCACCCAGCTGCCACCAAAGTCCCGGACTGCATCTGCCAGGTGGAGAAGAATGGGTATGTTAAGGTGTCAAAATTTAGGGCAAACTCAACTTACTTCAAACTCAACTCGTAACAGTCAAGAGTACAAGTACCTGTGACTCCAAACCAAAAGGCCTCCATCTGCTGAAAGTTACAGTGTAAACAATGAAATTAGGGATACCATTCCTTCCCTAGAAATCCGGAATCTGATTTTTCATTATGAAAAGATACCATTTGCCAGTATAGCAATGGTAGCAAGAGCTGTGCCCACAAAAGTTTCTGAGAGTATAGGTAACCTGGGGGGAAAACCTGCCTGTTAACAGTCAGCATCAAGGGCTGAGATTGTCTCCATTAATTACAAGCTAAGAGTTATTTGCTTAGACAGAATTAAAACAAACCTGGTGACAAAGTGAAGAATAAGTACTTTGTTCTCAAACATAGATGATAAATCTCCAAAACTGCACACTCAAATGATTGGAATAATGCATATTTTCTTCCTAGTGTGAAGGTACAAAATGTGTAACAACAGATACTTTCCCATTCAGTTAAGTACAGAAGGGTCTCTTACTTCTACACTCAAAACAGAATTACATAAATATATCTGTTTTGTATTGTGCTAGATAGAAGCCTTGCAAGGACTGTAAGAGACAACATAGGACATGTGAGCACCACTAACGTGCCTCTATTTTTATGGCCCATGAGACATCATTTCCCTTGTAGGCAAAATGAAACTTCTGAATCACTTCTCCCTAATAGTTGCATCCTGTCCAAATTCCTTTTATTTACAAATAGATTCATAGTCTAAGTACCAGTCTGCCACAGTGAAAACAGAGATAATGCACTTCTTCACATGGCTGCAAGTAGAGGAAGAAATGTAAAGGCAAACACTTTGAATCCAGTTACTTAGCTTCAGCACACAGAATTTGGGGAGATTTTTTTCACAGTGAAATGGTGTCTTGTAGCAGACCCCATAAAGTCCTACAGGGGCCCCATTTCTTCTGATAAGGCAACTGCTTCTGCTTGGCTCTTTGTCAAAGATGGGAATGCTAGGTAAGGATAACCACCATTTGGGATTAATATTTTATGGGGAAAAAAAGAGTCCCCCTTACAGACAGAGAAAAATATGTTAGACTGAAAACATGTAGTGAACGCACAGCCTCTAAGCACCATTCTCAACACAAAAGCATCTTATAGAACACAGGACTCATGGTCAGAACTTAGTTTTTGCATTTTAAAGCAAACAAATGAGTACACCTCCCCAATGTTATAGCATAGTCCTGCTTCCTTACCTGTTGCTAAAGGAAAGTTCCTGTAAGAGTTCATCTGCCATTACTTTAACTTGCTGGCTCTCCATGCTGAAGGTTCCCTCCCTCTCTAAAATCAACACTCATCCAGCTGGTGAAAGGTGCTACTTTTCTGTCTGCACAATTAACATAGCACTTCCAAATCCACTCAGTCAGTGAGAGTCATAGAATCATAGAATCATGAAGGTTGGAAACAACCTTATCATCAAGTCCAACCATCTACTAAATATTATCAGGAACACTAAATGGTATAGGGAGTACTGGTTGATTACCAGCTGAACATGAGTCAGCAGTGTGTCCAGGTGGCACAGAAGGCCAAAGGCATCTTGGCTTGTATCAGGAATAGTGTGGCCAGCAGGTCTAGGGATGTAATTCTCCCCCTGTACTCAGCACTGGTGAGACCTCACCTTGAGTATTGTGTGCAGCTCTGGGCCCCTCAATTCAAGAAGGATATTGAGGTGCTGGAGCTGGTCCAGAGGAGAGCGAGGAGGCTGCTGAAGGGACTGATGGGAAAGTCTGATGAGGAGAGGCTGAGGGAGTTGGGGTTGTTCAGCTTGGAAAGGGGAGACTCAGGGGGGACCTTATCACTCTCTACAACTACCTGAAAGGAAGTTGTAGTCAGGTGGGGATCAGGCCCTTGTCCCAGGCAACTGGTGACAGGAGGAGAGGGCATGGCCTGAAGCTGCACCAGGGGAGGTTTAGGTTGGATCTTAGGGAGCACTTTCTCACAGAAAGGGTGATTGGACACTGGAATGGACTGCCCAGGGAGATGGTAGAGTCGCCATCCCTGGAAGTGTTTAAGGAATGATTGGATGTGGTGCTTAGTGACATGGTCTAGAGAGACCTTATTATTGTGGCCTTTCAGCACTTAAAGGGGCCCATCGGAAAGATGGGGACAGACTTTTTAGCAGGGCCTGTTGTGATAAGACAAGGGGTGATGCTTTTAAACAAAAAGAGGGAGATTTAGACTATAGAGAAGGAAGACATTTTTTACACTGAGGGAGGGTTGTGAGACCCTGGCCCAGGTTGTTGAGCAAGGTGGTAGATGCCCCATCCCTGGAACTATTGCAGGTGAGGTTGGTCAGGGCTCTGAGCAAACTGCTCTATTTGCAGATGTCCCTGTTCCCTAAAGGGGGGTTGAACTAGATGACCTTGAAAGGTCCCTTCCAGCCCAAACCATTCTGTGATGTCCTGAAGTGCCACATCTAGATGTTTTTTAAATATCTCCAGAGATGGTGACTCCACCACCTCCCTGGGCACCTTGTTCCAATGCTTCACTACTGTCTCAGGTAAAAAAAAATTCCTAATATATAATCTAAACCTCCCCTGGTGCAATTTAAGCCCATTTCCTCTTGACCTATCACTAGTCACCTGGGAGAAGAGAGCAACGCCCACCTCACTACAAACTCCTTTCAGGTAGCTGTAGAGAGCAATAAGCCACTGGACATGGCAAACTGGAAGTTCAGAACTTTGGTTTTCCACCAGTTGGAGATCCAGACAGACCTCACTTCAACAGGACAAGATGGGACATGCCTATGTCTGAATGTGAATTTCTAGCAGCATTAAATGAATGAAACTTGAGGAATTACTATCATCTCCTTCTCAGCTGCTTCTTTACCCTTCTTCTCCTGCTCAGCTGCACTGAATGAAACATAAGCCTGGGCAGGGATTAAAAAAAAATTTTTTTAAAACCCATGAGATAATGCCGCCTTCTCTTTGATGAGGTGGATTTGGTGGGCTATGGATTTGGTGGGCTATGGTTTGGAAAGGGAAGATGGTAAATCTTGCACCCACAGTGTTGGCTGGGCAAACCTAAATTTTCAGTACTACAAGTTCTTTTGTGCAAGTGAAAGGTCCACTTTCCTTTGAAAAGTTATCTACTAGGCATTGAAATAAATAACTGAGAGGCAAAGTCTGACCAGCACTTGTGAATTTCCTCATGTATTAAACCTTTGCATGCTTAAAAATACCAAAGCATTCTTATTCGGTGTAAGTTATGAGTTAAATCCTGATTACTAGGAACTTACATATAAGGGAAATACATTAGTATATTCAAATACGGATTGTATAAACCATACAAAAAGTTTTCCTCCATACATTATGTGTGGTTAAGTTTACATCAAAATGCCAAGAAATGCTTAATATTTTGTAATTGTTTAAAAGCATTCAGAAGTTTATAACAATAATTAAATGAATTTTTATTTTCCTAGAGAAATGTCACCTATCCTGTTCTGTTTAATAACATATCCATGCCCCAGCCTGTTTGCTTTTTCTTCTATTTCTATTTTTATTTTTATTTTTGTCTTCTTTTTCTCTTTCATTATCTCTTTTTCTTCCTCTCTTCCTCTTCTCTCCATTACCACAACTCTCTGGGCTTGGCCATCCAGGCAGTTTTTAACCCAGTGAAGAGTACACCCATCCAAGCCATGACCTGCCAACTTCTCCAGCAGAATGCTATGGAAGACAGTGCCAAAGGTCTTACTGAAGTCCAGGTAGACAACACCCACAGCCTTTCCCTCACCCGCATTTCTTTCTCTTCTCTTTCTCTTTTCTCTTTCTTCTCTTTCTCTTCTCCCTATTTTTCCTTTCCCTTTGATCTCCCCGTCCCACCCCCCGGTAACTGCTGTCCCCTCTACGCTAGCGGCAGGGGAGGCCCGGCGAGCCCGGTGCGGGCTGCGCTGGTATCCGCGAGCCTGCTGCCCCCCGGAGGCCGGCCCGCTGCCTTGCGCTGGCTTTCACTGGCCGCCCGCTGCCGAGGCAGCGAGAAACAGTCTCCGGCTCTTTGACAAGGCTCGTGGGCATATAAATGGGAGAGAACTAATGAGCTACCCCTAGGGCTGCATAGAAATCATGGCTAAAAATGACTTCAGTTGAGTGGCTGTTAGTGCCTGCAGCGGGCGTGCACGAGCGGATGTATGTTTAACGGCACCGACCTGACGGCCACGTACTGCTGGATACAGCCGTGGAAAGCACGCCACGCGAGCGGGGACCCTTTCAGACCACAGTCAGGAAACTGGGACGTGCCCAGATGAAATAAGTATGTCTTCTTCCGTATAATATCATGACAATTTGATACTATTAATCTTACCAGTAAAACATTATATTTGTATTTCAGTAGCAATAGATATATATTTCTATATTACAGAAATTTACGTACATACTGGGTAAATCTCCTAATGCAACTGGAGTCACTGGAGCTGCCTCAATATGTATCAGTTGAAGAACTTTCCCTAAGAATTCCTCTGCATAAAAATGCTGGCTCTACACCTACATGCTACCCTCACAGTCTCTGATAATGTATTGAATGTTATTTGTGGAAAAAATTATGCATTAAAAAAATAATAAATATGCAATGCTAATGTGGAGTTTTCTTTTTTTTTTCTAACTATCCATTCCCGGACTATTCAGCTAATCTTTTCCATAAAGATCCATTTTTATGGGCAGGCACAGGTACTCTGTAAATAACCCATACTCATCTTCACTGATCTCTGAATCTGGATTCTTTCCATAACATTCCTTGGTCTATCAGTGATTTGTCCTGTGATCTTGGGAGAGTTTCTTAGCTTAGTGGTGTCTTTTAATCCTTACATCAAGATCAACTAAAAATCATAAGGAATTATTAACTAATGTGGGACTGGAAAGAAGCTCTAAAGTGTAATGGCCTTTCCCTCCAGCCAAAGTGCCTAATGGCATCCCTTCCCCTGCAGAGTGAAATAACATCTGCTGAGGCTTTCTAGTAACAGCTTGGTTCCATCAGTGATGAGTGACATTACAGGGGTGAAGCAGCTTACAAGTGCCATTTTCACTCGTACCAGCTCAGTACCATTGTTAAACACCCCTTTTTATAATGAAGACTAGTTAATAAATTACCTATGTTTTCATGAAAAAGCAGACCAGGTATGACAGGTGAAAGAGCTCATTTATAGTTCTGATTAGCAGTATGGTTCATCAAGGCCCCTTAAAACACTAGAATATCCATAATACCAGGTAGCAGTGGACATTGAGACTACCTGAAGGTGGCTGATATGGCAGCAGGAAACGGGGATAGCTGCATAATGTTCCTATCTGCTTGCCAGAAGAAGGCATAGCTGAAGTCTCCCAAGCTCCCGAAAGCAGACAGAAGACATGGTTTGCCTGTGCTCATAGCTCTGCCTTCCTGAGCCCTACCCAAAAAGACAGACAGATTCCAGCAGTTTAGTTTACTTGATGGGCACCTCCTCTGAATCAGGAAGAGACAACTCAGAAATTCATAGTCTGTTTTGAACTGGCCCAAGCATTTCTATGGCCGTATCTATTTCAAAATATAAATGGGAACAGACAAATTTCAAGAGACCCTTTATTTTCGTTAAAATGGTCTCCTATTTTCTAATTTTATTAGGAGATAACGGGAAGCCTTTTTTTTTCTTTTGTACTGATGGTATTAATTCTGAGACTATTTATTCTACTAAACTGTTCTATTCACAAGAGATAGCAGCTTTGTGAGTGCATTGTACCACTGGCCATAACCAAAGAAGCCATAACCATCTGGTAATTCATTCTTAATGAAAGTGTATGTTTAGAAATCATAATTTTGCTTTGTTTTCTGTCTGTACCGTGTTGGTGTCAGCACCCTCTTCCTGTGTTCTGCACTTCAAAAATTATAAACACAGCCTGGATTTTCAGTACAACTACAGAAAGTTTCAAAGAGCTCTAGGAAATGGAAATTCACTGAAGAACTAACTAGTCCCACAAGGCTCAGGCTAATGAATGCACAAACTTCACAGGAGCTGCTAGTCTGTGCTTCCAGGCTTGAGCTTCCTACCTACTTTCACTTTAATACAGTTTCCCTTGGTGACTCATTTTGTCTGCACAAACCCCTGAAGGTCTTCTGCTATAACCACCCTTTCCTTTTTTTTTCTTTTTTTTTTTTTTTATACATTGTGGTGTATGGAGCCTCTTTAAACTTTGACCAGTTGAATCAAAAGGATGCTCCACAGGTGCTGGCCCTTTGACCTTACAGGAAAGGAAGACTTTTCTCACCTGAGGAAGCTATGAGGAAGTTTTGCAGATTATGTAGGAAAAGGCTTTCTTCAGGGAAGCCCAAGCTACTGTACAGGCAAGAAACCCACCAAAGAAGGATAATCCAATGCTCAAACTCAGTTAAACCTAGTGACTGGCCTTCCATGATGCTTCCATGACCCACTACAGCTCCTTGTGGGACCAGAAGGAAGTTTTATTCCTGGCATTCAAGGCTCCAAGTGCTACTTGAAGCCAGTTAGTCTGGAAACATCATTTCTCAGAAAGGATTAGAAAGAGGTTCCCCTGGGCTGACTGAAGTAGAAGCGCCCAGAGAAGACACCTCAATCCTGCTGGCTGGGCACAGCACATCTCTGTGGAGAGAGAGAAGCTACCACGGCCTGTCTGACCTCGCCTGGTTTGGTGTGCAAGTAGTGGGGGAGAGATGGAGTCACTGTAGCTGAGGTACAAAACAAGCACAGGTTATCATGAGGTTTATCTGTTGCTCTTGTTTCGGTCCAATTAATTAGTCATGGCCTGGTACACTGAAAGAGTTTCACATTTTTTTTAAGCAGTTACAATTTCCGGTTTTTACCTTCTTTTTTTTTTTTTTTTTTTTTTTTAAGCATTTTTTAAAATGGTTGTAATTTGAATTCCCCTCTGCCTGGCTGGATTGTGGCTGCCCCAGCCCACCTCCCAGACAGAGGCTGCTGGAATGATAGCAAGATTCTGGGGAGAGATACTTTTCCTTTTTTGGTGTTTAGAGTCTTACTGGAAGTTTCCTTCAGGAAAAAAAAATCCTGTTTAAGTCAGATCTTTTTCTGACTTCTGTTCTTTTTACATACAAAAACTGAAAGTTATCAAAAAAGGGCAAGCACTTCATTCTCCATTTCAAAATCTTTTCAGCAGACCTCTCATGGAAAGACATCTCTGGCTATAGACATTTCATGAGACCACATGCCTAATATCTGCTGTGGTTTTCTCCTTGCTTTTCTGATGTTTCTGTGTCAGCCTGTGATAGTTTTGCTGCATCTCTTCACGTCTAACTCCATCAGTGACCACACCTCCATTTGTATTCAGCCCAAATAAAAGCTTCTCTTTTAGCTGGGATCCTTACAATTATGTATATGGCTATGTTCTTGGCAATAGCTCTTTTTGTTTCAGCTATCTAATTTCACAAAGGAGCTTTACTGTTTTGTACATTTTATTCTGAATGAAAAACAGCTGTTAGGACCAACAGCTACAAGGAGATTTTGTCCAAGCCCTAGCCTAATGCACCCTAACCCTCACTGAAACCATCTTTCAGAATTAAATTCTGACTTTGAGATTTGACCTTTATAAAGATCTGAAGTTCCCAGGGGAAACTTCTTACACTAGTTGGATATATCAAAGTTGAAACTACAGACTACAGAGTCAGAAATGTTCTTTGTCAAAAAAAAAAGAAAAATAAATATAAACTCAGACCAACATACTGTATCATGTTACTGCAAGACACACATTACAGCCAGTCTGGGAATTCCAAGCATATAGCTGGGTATCTTAGCACCTCAGTTTGTTCCCCTTATGACCACAGGAGATTCTTGTCTTTCACTGGGTTCTTTCTGACATCAACTGACCCATCAGTGCATCAGTCTCAGCTCACAACGAGGTGTGCCTGGCTGTAATGTTAAAGAGCAGTGCTGTCTGTTATCCCTTGCAGCTCATCTGCACACTCAGATGTCTCTTGAACATCACAGACCATCATTATTCCTTATCCCTGGAAGGCCTCACCATGAGGATGATCCCCAGAAACATCTGGGAAAAAGCACATTTAGGACCCTTAGGAGGACAAGGAGAGGTGTGTCTCTGTCCTGGTTTGAGTGAGAACAGAACTAATGCTGTTCAGTGATTTTACTTTTCAGCTCAGTTCTTCTAACTAACTGCACTGGCTGAAGTCAGCAGCCTGTTTTCCCAGGCAGTGTCTGCTGCTGGCAGGGATAACACCCCATGGTTAGAGTTACTACCAAGGATTGGTGTGCAGATCAAGGCCACTGCTGGATCCTGTGTATCACATTGGGGGGTGCAGAAAGTGAAAGGCTGCACCTGTGGGGAGGAGTGGGCAGGGCAAGTGACCCCAAACTGACCAGTGAGGTATTCCAGCCCATAGACATCATACTGGGTATAAAGCTGAGGGATCTGGAGGGTCTATTGCTTGCTTGCACGTTCTCTCTCTCTGGGGGCTTCCAGGCTCTTCTCCCCTCCTGGACCACTTTGCCAGCTTTGCTTGGCTTGGCTCAGGTCCTCTTTCAATTCCTTCCTCGGAGCATCCAAGGAGGACTCTGCCCGTTCTGCCTTCAATCCCAGTGGGTGTGTTTCTGGATGTGGTACCAGAATCCAGCACCTGAACACAGCTCCTGTCTGCTGCAGGGCCCAGCCTAGTACTTCCCCGGTGCCTGTTCCACAGCATCAGTGGTGACGGTGATGTAATTACCATCAGGGGGGCTGGGTTTGATACTGGTTTTGTATATATTTGTAAATATTATGGTTTTATTGTTATTATTTTAATTTCCATTAAAGCTGTTCTAGTTTCCTTTTCTAATTGCTCAGTCTCTCTCCCTTATTCCCTTTCTATTCCCCTTTGGGGAGGGAAAGGGATTAACAGAGAGTGTCTCTTATAGGTCTAAGGGGCTGCCCTGACCCTAAACTGTGATAGTATCCAAGGGCAGAAGCACTACAAACAGGTGAAGGAGGGTCTCCAGCGCTCTAGGCAAAGACATACATAGAAGGCATGAAAAGGGACCAGATTTTCCTCACACCAGCATAGAGATGAGCCACACCAAGAGCTGCCCTCCTTATCCACCCCTGCTAACAATGAGATGGATGGATTTCCGCATTCCTCAGGAATGGGGTGTGAAGGTTTAAAATTCTCATCCCCTCCTTGAAATTCACAGCCCTCCAGATTAGAGCAATGGGGTGTTTCCTTCTTGCTTGTACAACCTCCTGTGTCTTAAACCAAGCCCAAAAATGGAATAAAAGTTCATTTTATCTGTGTTGAGGTGAACTGGAGACTCTACAGGGGTTCAGCAGGAGCTTCTTGCTGCAAACACAAAGAGTAGGTCACTGCCAAGGCAGCCCATGGCTTCTTCATGTGCCTGGCTGAAATGACATGTCCTTCTCTAATGCACAACCTTATGTTAAAAAAGTCTTACCTACCATCAAAACATAAACATGCGCTGACAAATGCAAGAGAATTTAACAGCACTGCATCAACGGGTAGCTGCAGCGTGCGTACACTGCTTGATGAGACTTCTCAAGAGCTACTGGTTGCATTTGAAAGCAGAAAAATCACCATGCAGGGACAACCGAGTCCAGAATAGAGCAAGACATTTATACTCAGTGGCTGAGAATAAAATTGTGTAAAATATATTCTGTGACATTTCAGTGTCAGAGATCCATCATTTGCAGAATCAATCGGGGAAATAATTTTAGAGAAGTTTCCTTCTCTGTTGTAAGTGATGAAAATATTGCATGGATAATATAAACCAGTTTGTATTACACATGCACAAAGGCTGCTGTTGAAAAAAAACTTTGAAGTTGTAAGGTTAGGGATCTCCAAGTTAGCAAAGGCTTTTTGCTTCCCATGGCAGGGCTCTAATATTATTTTAGCTAGGTAAGGCTTCATTCCTGAAATCACTAGTTATTATGTGGACAACTTTGTCCACATAATAATTATGTGTAATTATGTTGTTGTTGTTGTTGCCATTATTATTGTAGTTGTTATTTTTTTTTCCAGTAAGACTTACAGGAAAAAGGTTACTTGATGCTGGCTTATGGAGTGTAAACTAAAGTACTGGCTAAACCCACTAAGGATGTGCAGACAGGCAGCATTTTATCATTTCCTAAATACTTCTGAATTAATATTGTAGCCATTCCATGTTGTTTAATTATTTTTAAAGTCATTTTAGAAAGAGTGACAAATAGAGTAGTTTGACATGCCACATTCCAAGATCCAAGCCAGGTTGCTCCTGCTTAAATAACTGCACCAGAAAAATAATGGAATTTTGAAAACAATTTTAGCAAAAACTAACTTTAACAGAATTAATATTAGTCTTGTCCAGTTAAGGGAGGGAGGTTAAGAGAAATTGATGTTTGCGGTTCAGGCATGGGTAATTGGAAAGAAGGTAATCTCCTAACAAATAAATAAATAAAGGTTAGTGAGACAAGCCTAATATTAGACTTTGATGGAACAGTTCATGTACAGGGCAACTGGAGTGTATGGCCAACAAAAAAATCACTAAAAGTGAACACAAACTCTTGTGGGGTCTTAAGGTGTAGGGAAGGATCTAATTCTCACTGTACCCTACCCATGGTAAGATGAAGGCTGTGCTGTATTTCCACAGAATTTACTGTCTCTGTTTAGAATCTAAACTTCATCATTGATACAATATAAAAATATGGTGGTGAAGTTGCAACTTAGTAGGTAGTGAGGGTGCAGATAGATGTTTCTGAAGTAAACTTGCTAGCTAATGTAAGCAGAGTTGATTTTCTTCTTGCTTGTTATCAGTAAAAAGGCTGTAACTCTATCCATGACTTTGCAGGGTATGCACAAAATTGACCAATGCAGAGGTGAACTCTTCATCTGAGCTGTGGTTACTGAAAACCATCAGTTGCTTTCAGGGGAATCAAAGTTGCTGATGACAACACGAATACAGCAAAAGCATCCCATATCACATAACGGGAAACGGACTCATCGTTCAGCAGTAGATTCTACAGATGTGTTGCTCTGAGAGTACACATGATCCAGCATGGAAACAGCATGCCCCATACAACCTGAATATACTGAATGGATTCTCTTTAAACTGGTTTTGAAAGGGCCACAGCATCATAGAATTTAGCTTCTGCATGCTTCAGTATAATGTGGAAAATAATGCAGGGCTATATTGGGTTGCAAGGGCATATTGGCTTAGAGAGAGACAGCAACACATCAGGCATGCTACCATGTTTATGTAGCTTCTGGACTGGCTGGCTGGCATCTAGTCAACTTGTAGCTTGGCCAAAATAAGCTCAAATCTGTTCACACCCTTCTGTGTATTGACAGTGATGTCTCCACTCACATCCCCATACTGAAACATTGGATTTAACAGAAAATATTATTGTAGAATTTCACTTTGCATTTACTGTTGCCCAAATAATTTTTCCTTTGGAATGGAAGGGAAGGAAAAGTAAGAATGAAGAAGCAGGAGCTGTAGTGATTTGATGTCTCAAACCCCTGTTTGAGATTGGTCACATCTGTAAACAGGAAGGAAGATTTCTTGCTTCGAAAGTTTAATTTCCAATTGCAACAAGCAGAGTTACTATTCACAAGGCAATCACCATGGCTTCAAACTGCAGATCTGAAAAACTGCTGCAAAGTGTTAAACAGATCTTCTGCAACTCTACAGGTTCACAGTATGGCTCTGATTACTTTGTGATCTACCAATTCATCAGCATCCTGGCCCCTGTGTTTAGGCACCTGTCCTCTGTAAGGAACTAGATGGGTATAGCATATTTCAGAAGGAAACTACCTTTGAGACTGAAGGATAACGTGATAACCTTTACCTGAAAAAGTTCAAGCCATAGAAGCACATTATGGATTTGCTGTATTTCCCCTGGCCTGAATATAATACCTGATGTGAAAATGTTTCTGCTGCAGCCTATGTGGTCACACTTCAGGCCTTGACACAGCAGCCTGAGTAAAGTTTCTGGTTTTCCTTAGGGGAAGTCAACAAGGTCCTCATCTGCATGGTTAGCCTCTGATCTTATAGTGCTTGACCCCAACTAGCTGATTTCAGGAACTCGGGAGTCAGGAAAAGCACTTGTGCTATTTCCTGCATTTTCTTTCCACAACCAGCCCCGGGCTGTTTCTGCGTCCAGGGTACTGGCATGGTCATGCCTTTAGTTTGACCATCTACTGCTGGTCTTGACATCAACCATGAGGTGAGTGTTTTCAAAGGCTTTTATTTCTTGTTCGTGGGATTTTATGTGTCTGCATTTGGGGGAGAACAATGTTCCATTTTATTCCTATTTATCTCATTCTTGAGTTTCTCTGGGTTGGTAATAAGTCAGAGGCAAGTTGTAAGATGTCATTTCACAGCTCAGTTCTGAGCATGTTCACAGAAAGCCACATTCTGTGCAGCTCCATCAGCTTTGCCTGGGATTTGATGGAGGAAATAAGATCAGGATGCAGCTCTTTGAGTCCAATCCCACCAAACTAACACTGGCAAAAAAAGCTTGTGGGTTTCCTCCTTCTAATACCCAATGCAATGGAAGGAAACGTATGCTCCTCCAAGTGACCATGGAAACTGGTGCCTGAGTTTCCAAGGTGATTTTCTGGCAAGTGGCTGAAGGAGGAAGTGGTAACAAAACAGGATCCTGGGCAGCAGAAAGCATCCACATTCCTGGCGATGCAGCAGCCTGCACTGAGGAAGCCAAAGCCACAGAGACAAACAGAACAAACTCCTCACTTTAAAATCACTGCAGGTGTCAAATACACAGCAAAGGGTGGGTAACTGAGCCTGTGGTCCCAGCTTCCTTGCACATCTATCTGTTTAATTTCCTACTTCTCTCTGGTGACTGATATCAGTCTCGTCCAACTAGGATATTAAGGCTTATATAAGTCCACTTTTGAGAGAAAATAAAAGAGAAAAATGACAGAGGGAAAGAAAAAGAAGCTGCTAGGAACTGACTCATAACTTGAGGTTAGGAAATTCTCACAATCTGTAGATATATATATTTAATGCTTCATAGTAGTAAATAAGAGCCTTTTTCTACCTTGCATTTTGCAAGGTATTGAAGATATGTGAAAAGGGATCAATTTTTCTTTCAAGTGCAATGAGGAGACTTTGCAGAACACATTGATATTTCTCCTGGGGCTCCAAACCAGCATACAGCACAACGCCTCCTTTCACATCTTTCAGGAGGATCAGCACAATTCCTTCATGGAGTACAGGTGCAATACAGCGAGGTACAACATGGCACAACGAGAAGAAGAAGGAGGGAGGACTGGTGACCAGACCATTTCCTTTTGCAGCAGAGAGGAAGAGGAGCTGACACGTACATACAGACATATGTGCTCCTCCAACTCCTGCACAAGCATTAAAGCCTGTCACAGAATGATCTCATATCATGAGTTATGGACTCAGCTGAGGTACACCAGTTACATGACCACAAGCAAGTACAGACAAAGCATCTAACAGCAGAACAACCCAGCAACAGGGATGTTACTGAAGGTTAGATGAGGGACTGTTGCAAATTAAGACCAGCCCCACAAGAAGAGCTACCCATCCCGTTATAAAAAGTCTGATCCGGAAATAGCAGAAAGATATTTTCTTTCTGCTGGAAGAGAAGGAGACAGAGGAATTTGAAGCTTCCCTCTACCTGTCAGGAAGAACTGCTGAGTATCAGAATTGCAAACATGAATCAGACTGTCGCTAAGTGTTTTATTGTGTGTTTATATTCATGCTTTCAACTATAAGTAAAGCCTTATGAAACTTGATTGCTGTGTTTCTCATTAAAGTCAGAAGGTCTTATTCTATCCCTGCAGGATACAGCTATTGACATGTTATCTTAAGATTATTTCATGGCTAAATGATAGAACCAAATTATCCTTAATAGTGCTGTGAAATATTTCAATATTAAGTCTTCATTATGTAATTGTCAGTTTGATTTCAGAATTCTTCTTTCTTTCTCTCTCTTCAACTTTCAATGGAAAAACTGTGCTTGCAAGCAGTGGAGGAAATGTACAACAGCAGTCACTGAAAGCACTTTGCTTACCACAAACACAGAGCCTTTCTGAAAGCATGCAGAGGGGGCACTTGTTTATCCAGATGGAAGTACAGTAAAAATGAAGACTAGCTACAGTGTGGGATACATTGGCTGCTGCAGTAAGGGAAAATGGTGACAGTGAGGAGAGGGGATGTAGCCTGCATAAGTTAGTATGACTGTCATGACAGCCCTTTCTGACCTTATCATCAATAAGCTCCCATATGTATATTTGTTACAAGGTAAATTCAGGTTTTTACTCCAAGAACATATATTCCCCTGTTAGCACTGCCCAGTGTAGTCTAAACACTTAGTTACACGGTATGGTTGTGGGTACTCCTTCACTTTCCCATACACACTGTACCTGCACTTGGACATGGTGATGCTGCACTACACTACACAAGTAAGTTTAAAAATTTCCATAGGATTCAGGTCAGTACTAAATGTAGCTCTTTGCATCTTCTCAAAGTGCAACGACAAAATCTGTTTGCAGTCTCGTAAGTGTGGGACATGCCTTCTCAATCAGTTGAACATGATGCTCAAATACCACAGCTAATTTGGAGCAGCTTGGTGTATCCCTACAAAAAGTCAGCAACACGTACCAGTACTAGCTTTGAAAGGCATAGTCCTGTTAATAACGTACCATACCTGAACTAACTAACCCACATGGGTGACTTTGCCTTCCATACTACCTTCAGTCACGTTTGTAAGGCAGGATAACTAAGAACATGCCTTCTTTTGAAGAATGAGTAAGAGGCACTACAGTAATTTCCTGTGACTTAGGGATATCCAGACAGATATGGGACTAAATTGTTTTTTTGCAAGCACAATTAAAATATCATAAAACTGGTACAGCACACTGCAGATGAAATGATTGTTTGCAACTGTTTGTAATATACCTGGTGAAATAACCTCATTAACTCCCTGACATTTAAATAAGCTGAACTATTTGAGGTGAGACATTTGTGTTAGAAAAATAAAACTACTTGAACTCTGAGTCATTAATTTTCTAAGATAACCATTGGCTATGTATAGACCTTTCCTAAGTATTAACAGCTTTGTATCGAACAGGTTAGAAATATCAGACCAAAAGTTTGCCATATAATTACGACATCTACATCCCATAATAAGAACAGCTAGTGAAAGAAGGTAAAATGAACACACAGGTAGGAGCCAGCAGAAGACTTGGCAGCACCTAGGAGACTTCTACATAAAGTAATTATACACACCAGTGGTCTGAGATCAATTATTTACATTCTCTTTTATATATTGCAGCTCACATTTTATTGGCAATTGTTATTACCAATTCACTTCAATAGAGGGCAAAAGAGACTGAAGTTGTTGTCTCAGACTGGAGGTTGCATGCAAGAGTGAGAATTAAGAACTCTGGGAGGATTACATACAATCGGAAACATGACCAAAGTAAAAGAGAGATGCTACAGCTGTACAGGGCTGGGTAATTTTAATTTGCCTTAATGCTTCACTGCTCTCCCTATCTGTGAATCATACTGAAGCAAGCACAAGAGCCTGCTGGAACAAAATTAACTCCAAACTGTTCACAGTCATTTTTCTTCAGTCTTGAACACATCGTAAGCACTAATTTAACAGTACCAGGGAAAATATATGGTTTGGTGAACTGGAAGTACATTCTCCTATATTCTCTTCTGCTGACTTTTAATGCAGCAAATTTCTGAATAATTCAGTGCACTTAAGGGAATTTCTTTTAGGGAACGACCATTTTAATTTTTTTTTTTATTTTCTCCCTGATTTTATTTCTCAATTAGAACAGGGGCTTTGCAGGCTTACCTAATAGAGCGTTTCAAACAATCTCTTTTCTGTTACAGAGTTTCAAATACTTTCAGTAAGGCTTTAAAATTCTCTGCTTTCAGACACAAAGGTACAATATCCCAGAAGTTATTAAACAGTCTAATGTTTTATGAAATGTGAAATAACAGACTTTGTTTGGTCTCCAGGGTAATTACTTCTTTCATTCCACCCAGGAATGCAGAACAGAAAGATGGCTGTGTTCTCTGCTCTGCAATGAATCCACAGTGATGGACCACTTTGTATCCTTAAAGAATTCCTCACACAGTACTACTTGTCTCTTGCTCTTCTTCCCAAATTTTGTCTTCACTGATATAATTTGCTGTAGTTGCCTTAATACAGTATCTTTCAATAACTGATAGTTGACCTACAAAAATCTTTCCCCCCATGTTTATATATTTTTTTTTAAATATACTTGACATACCAGTTCTCCATATTTGCCGATTTCACTGTCTGCTTCCCTGATGCTCATGGTCTTTATTCTGCTATGGCTATGGTTTAAGCAGTATGGATTTCATCTCCTAGCAGTTTGCAAGCACTATGAAAGACAACGTTTGAATTCAAGATTATCTTGACAAATGGAAAAGAGTTGATCAAATGAGGAAATATAATTAAAAAAAAAAAGGTGGAAAATAATGTCCACTTAGAAGCAGAAAATCAACTAGAGAAATACAAAATGGGAAATAGCCTGACAAAGAACTCAACTGCAGAAATTAATCTAAGGCTTATTGCAGAGTGCAATAGAAATATGAGATGACATGATACCGCTGCAAAAAAAAAAAAAAAATTGTCCCTCTGGGATATGTTAGAAGTATCATCACATTCAAAATGGTACAGCAATTGTATTCTCTGTAGGTGAGTTCTTACCTGGAATACAGTATTTGTTGTTGGGCACTGTGCCTTTAAAAAAGGGTTAGGCAATGAAAGAAGGGGTACAGAGATACTGGCTTGTAATAGAAATGTCAAGATGGCAGAAATTAAGTATGAGCTCATATAGCTGAATAAGCATGAGAAGAAACAGAAGAACAATGTAAAAAATAGGTCATATTCATAAGCAAGGGCATAGACCACAACAGTAATATCAAGGACTGTTGACTGTGTTAAGCCCAGGAGGCCTGCACTCCAGTAAAACCAACCAGTCTCCCTGTCAGCAGAAGGCCCTACCCACTAACAAGAGGAAGATGTGAAGAAGGTAACAGAACATCACATGTTATTCCTTTTCCTTTCATCCCAGCTAGAATACAGACTATAGCATTAAGAAACTTGGAGCAGACTTGTCTAAAATATATGGAGGATGAAGTCTGATACCTGGTGTCCCTTCACAGAATTACAGAATGTTTGAGGTCGGAAGGACCTTCAGAGGTCATTTGGTCCAAATCACCTGCTCAGTCAGGGCCACCTGGGGCAGGTTGCTCTGGACTGTGTCCAGGAGGCTTTTGAATATCTTCAAGAATGGTAACTCCACATTCCCCTTGTCCTCTGTGTTGCACACAGGTGACCCTTGCCAGACCACCTGAACACTTATATCTTATTCCTTGTAAGTATTTAGGTGTGAGAGTGTAAGTGATGAGTTCATTGAGAAAAGGACTGTGAGTGGATAAAGCCAATGCACTTAAGAGATTTTCTAAAAGAAAAATACCACCTTCTTCCATAAAGTCTCACACTGAGTTTTTCACACTAACTTCTTAGCAGAGAGGAAAGCGTGTACAGTGTGATATATTCTGGAAGGCTGATAGACCTGAGGTTGTGTAGTCTGGATGAGAAAAGCTTCAGAAGCATTAAGGTGATAGTTTTCACTATGTAATATGTTATTATTAAGAGGAAACAACCAGCTGTTGTCATGGATGCTTGGAGAAGGACAAGAAAACAGCTTCAATTGCTGCAAAATTATTTTGGCTGTGTATTCACAGGAGTGAAACTCTGGGACTGCTTACCCAGGGACATCATGGACTCCTCACTGAAGACTGTGAAGCACATGACCAGCAAATATTTGTCATTCATGTCTGGAAATGTTCAAACCTGTCTTACTGTTGTGGGTTACACCAGACCAGAGATCAACAGCACGTTTCTGATGCTTGGTGCCAGATATATTGCCAAAAGCCTTGTGACTCAGAGACCCTGGTGCCAGCCCAGATCCATGTCAGTCAAAGACTTGGTGTCTGTGCCAAAGTTTTGTCACTGCTGGACTAAACAATCTCTTTTAGTCTCTTCCTGACCTATTTTATTATAGTTGCTATAAAACCCTTACCCAGGGAAGCAATTTTTCTGCTGGCTCCATGGACTTCTGCTTTTGTTTTTCACTACCAGGAATGTTAAAACATTTTTATTTCTTCTTCAATAAGATTGAAAACAGCTATGCTTGAACTGGGGTGGGAGGAAGGGGGAGAATTTGGTTTAGCCTAAGATTTTAATTTCTGCTGACTTTTGAAAAACTCTTCTTGTTGGGTAGAGGTGACACAACTGCAGTTCCTTGAGCAGATCTTTTGTTATTATCTGTCTGACAAAAAGATGGCAGCATGGTGGTGCTGTTGAATTTTTCTCTTCATTTGCCTTTTTTTTTTTTTTTTCTTTCCTTCCCTAAATCTCTTCTTTTCAGGAGTAGCAAGCTTCTGAAGCTTTGATGCTTTACCAAAAGTACACATGGAAATATTTGCATCAGATATAAAGTTGGTAAACACATAGCTGTGCATTTTCAACATGTTTTATGGAAATTTTAGACATAGGACTCCCATTGCCTTTTCAAATAACTGCAAAACTCATCTCTGAAGTAATCTATGAAACTGAATACTCAGGTATTTAAGGCTGAATGAAGCCTACAAAATCTTAATGTTCTGTAATCACTGGGAGAAATCTTACAGTGAGAACAGGATTGAAGACATGGATTCTCTACCTGTATTTTTAGTAGAATCAAGTTAAAACCCCCCATATTTTGTGTATAAGCTGTTTTTGACATGTTCCGTTTTTTTACACATTCTTTTTGCACTTTGTAGCTCTTTGATTACATTTTCATTCATGAAATGTGAAAATAGAAAGTATGTTACCAAGGTAACAATGATGTCCCTGGTGTGTAGCCGAGAGTGCACAAATCTCATGTCAGAGTCCTAAGCCGTACCTTGTCTGCAACAGCTCCTTATCTCCTCCCATCATTTACAAAATAAGATCTCACCAGTGGGGGGACCACATTTTGGGGGGACCTACAAGAAGGAGGGCAGATGAATATTACACAGTACAGGTATGTAATGATGTCACTGCAACTGTCTACTGGACACATCAAAACCATGCCATGTCTGTGTCTGTGTCAGCCTGGGGTAAATCCTCCTAGCAAGGAGCGGGGTAATTTGCTGTCTTTGTAACCTTGCCAAGTACAAAACCTGACAAGTGGTTGTGACAGTGAGTAAAACCCATGCTGAGATAGTCAGTGTCAGACTGACTGTCACAGGGCAGCGCACCAGATTTCTAACTAGGGACACATAAAAACACATGCCTTGCCATGAATCATCCCCCCCACTGTATTGCCCTCCTCCATTTCAGCTCTGTAAGATTTCCTTTATTTAACAGAGTAAAATTCTTATTGTCAGATGGCACAGATAACACACATAACTACTGCTGGCATCAATAAGGGTGAGAAAGGTAGTTTCTGTTCACTTATGTCTTTACAGACCTTTTCTCTTTTCAAGAGATGAGTGTGAAGTGGTCTTTGCTAAAGAGATTTGCTCTAAAACTTTCCAGTTAAATTTCTCAACCCATCTTTGTCAGAAAGCTCTTGCACTTAGACTTTCTGTCTTGCCAGGCCTTGCTATGACCCTAACACACAGCTGCTTGACAACAGATAACCATATCTGCAAGTGATAAGCTTATCTGACAAATGGCTTTTGGTCCAGATTCTTGTTTGTACGTTTCAGACATCCTGGGTCGTGTGGGACATTTGGGTATCAGCAATAGACTAGAGATTGAAAACAGATGCTTATAAGGTATTTATTGCTTTATGCTGGGGGAAAAAAAAATAAAAATCTTCCTTTTCTCTTCTTTTCCCCAAACACGACTCCCCCATTCCTTCAACCTATTTCTAGTCTTATTTCCATTTCTTTCCACTACTCAAGTTCAGTCCAGTTCCTTTCTAGGCACTCTTCCAGATGTCTTTCAGTTTTAGGAACACTCTACTCTCCCCCTACATGCGAGTAGATTGGTAAATTGTTGAGCACTCAAATCCCTTTTCATGAGTACTTCTGACCCTTCAGCATTTCTGCATAGTGGCAATTCTGCATTCTCTGTGTTGCAGGAGTTTCTCCTAGTTTGATCTTGAGGCAAAGATGGAAATGAGGACAACCTCTCACCTGTGAAACAGTCAGCTGAGTTGAATACATCAGTAGAGCTCTAGAGATGGTCTATTTTTTCAGTCCTTGAGACTTCCACCTCCAACTTCTGCTACCTTCTCCAAGTAATTCTGACAATAATTACTGTTTGGGTTTTTTTTTTTTACATATGTGGGTTTCACAATTTCAGAAGTATTTAGCAACGGTGAGTTCTTTAATGCTTGGGTGCATAATTTTATGTACTTTTAAAAGACCCAAGGATTTCACTGCTGACTTACTTTTCAAAACCTAAAACATATGGATGAAACCAGAGAAATCTTTGTAAAACCTTCACCTTGGATCCTGTTAAGAAAAACTGTTCCTTAATTAAAGATGGCCTTGGATCAGCTTATGGTATGATCACTTATATGAATTCTATGATAAAGCCAATTGTAAAAAACGTAACAAAACACACAATTAATTAATATATTAATTAATTCATATAATGTTTTCCCAACTTCCCCTTTTAATCATTCAGGGTGCTATTAATGAAGCGTGTAAATGTGCCTGCCTACAGAACACCATTTTGATAATGGTTTCTGCCCAAAGATCAGTAAGTGCCTTCCTCCCGTTCCGAGAGCTCCAGCAAATTGCACGTTAGAAGGCGGTAGCGATGCAAGCACCAAGGAAACACGGTGCTGCCTGTCCTGAGTCGCACCCTTCCCTCAAGTTCGGCAGTTTCGGGCAGGAGCTGTGCGAGGCAGAGAGCAACAGGACGGGCTGTGAGCGACAGCCTAGCAGGCAGCCGGCCGCGGCAAGGGCGGACTCGAGTGCCGGGAAGGTGGCGGCGGCCGCCCCGCCCGCCCCACGCCGCCGCCGCCACCACCGCCCCGGCGCGGCCGCCGCTCCGCCTCCGGGGCAGGGAGGGCTTGGGGTGGGCTCGCCTCCCCGGCGGCGGGAGAGCGGGCGCGAGGGGCCGCAACTTCGGCGAGATGAATGCAGAGAACCAGGATGTGTTGCTGGATCTGGAGGGGGAGGAGGAAGAGGGAGAGGAGGAGGAAGAAGATGATGATGATGGGGAGACCGGTGAGTAGGGGGCTGGCGCCGGGAGCGTCCCCCCGGGACAGGGACGGAAGCACCGCGGCGGGGGAGTGCGTTCGCCCCCCGGGGCGGGTGGGAGGCTGCAGCCCGGACAGGTTCTTCGCGAAGCCGGGGTCGCGGGTGGGGAGGGCACCTGCTTGCAGTGACCGAGCCGCGGCCGGGGGACTTGCACCACAGCTCACCTCCTTCTGCTACAACTTCTGGTGATTTTCCTGGGGAAAATACTCGATGTCTTTGTCGGTGCTGGCGGTATGTGCCAGATGGGGCTTCCTCATGTAGCGGCGTTTCTGTGCTCCTGCTCTCATAGCATCAGCACAGGCTGCTTTTCGGAGAAGCACCAAAAACTTTACCCGTTCCATTCCCTCTCCTGGGAGGGAACGGCGTGGGGTGGCGCAGAAGCAGCACTTTGGAGCAAGTGCGATGCTGGAGACCTTTGGCGTAGTGCTGATCTCCCAGCACAGGCACAGCTTCTGCCAGAGTGCCTTGGTTCTTTGGAGAATGCGAAGAATGCCATCACCTCCGCAAGCCCCCAGGCATGCAGCATACCCCGGGGCTGGTCCCTGGAGCTGGCAACAGCTTCACGAGAGCAGCTAGCCCTCCTCGTACTGCCAGTCTTGCGTGTCTTAAGTTGATAGGCAAGTAAAAGAGAGGAAATTACCACCTCCTGAACGGCCCCCATTCCCCTCCCCTCCCCCCCCAGATCCCAAACCAAAACCAAACAACCAAACAAATGGGGAAAAACAAACAAACAGACAAAACAAACAAAAAATCAAACAAACATACCTGTAAGGGATAAAATTGACAAAGCACAGAAAGATAGTAATTTTGCTGGGGAAGGAAAAAATAATTCTATTGTGTCTGCAAGGAATGCAGACAGTAAAAGGACCAGAGAGTTTTAAATTCAAGACAGTGTATGCTAGTCTTGTCCCAACACAGCAGTCCAGGACAATGACATTTGTATTTACTGTGGGAATTAATTCTATTAAAGTATTTCCAGAAAACAGCCCAGAAGGGACTGGTTCTCAGCTGATTCAGACTGACTGGGTCTATTCATTCCACTAAAGAGACACAGATTTGCTTCAGTTCAAAAGCTGGTTTCAGCTCCAGTACCCAGGATATTCTGAAGTCTTTTATTTCTACTTAACTTCTTAAAATGGATCTAACAAACAAGGAATGCAGGCAAATATCAATTAGACAAGCAAGTAGAAGTTAGATTTCTATATATAAATTTTATCAAAAGAAAGGGTTCCTGCTCATTATTATTGAAAAGGTTGTGAATATTTTTACTGAGTAGTACAGAGTTTTGATAGTTTTTTAATATTGGAATTGTACTTCTCCATTACTGAAAAGTTCTAGTGGCATTAACTCTCTATGGTACTTTTCTTGCCTCTAAATACTAATCCTTAATAATGGTCAATAGTTTGCCTCACTTACTCAGCTCACTTCAAAAGTGTGTAAAGTTTGAGCCTCACCCACTGTCTGTGGAAATCGGGGAATGTCTTTCCTCTAACATTACTTGCCTTTGTTTCAGATGTGGGAGTTTCCCTGGCTTTACAGTAATAGTCCAAAGACAAATTCAGTTTTCCATATGAAGCGAGGCAGAGGAATTTTTTGACTCGACTCCTCAAATTAAAGGGCGGATCAGCACTGCAGTGTATTAAGCAACACATGCCTTTTTCTTTCCATTCTTCACCCCAGAGAACAACTAAATTGTTTCCTACTCATGACTATCAAATTTGGGGTTAGTTCAGCTCCCAGGGCCAGCAAATCATAAGCTGCGTATTCTGCTTGCAGGATACAGCAGTTTGGAAAAACACCATGTGGCAAAATTGACTAAAAATTGAGCAGTGATGATTTCATGAGTTGTTATGCAAAGCCTGTTACCCAGTGCCCAGCTCTTTCACATTTGCTGTTCTGCTTTGCAAAAAAAAAAAAAAAAAAAAAAAAAAAGCATGTGTAAAAGTCTCAATGTTTTTACATTAGGTATCATTGCAGGAGAACTGTTTTATTAGTCTGATAAATTTGTAAATCAACCATTCACCTCCAGTTTTATTGTACCACTTAGATCTGCATTTTTCCCAAGAAAGCCATCCTTGCTTTAACAAGTAAGCAGGACTTCTGAACTCTTTCCAGTTCCATTCAATACCAATCCCAAGTGTTTATAGCTCATCAGGAAAACATTATTTTGGTATATCAAAGTTTGTAGTCATGGCACATAAAGGGCATCCAGTTGGTTTTGGTTATCCACACTGATGACTAGCAAGCCACCCATGTCCGAAGCAGATTTAGACAGGAGTCCAGAGAAAGAGCTGGACTCTTTGGAGCTTCCAATCCACAGGAAGGTACCACAACCGCACTGCCAACCACACATAGCTTTGAAATGAATTGTTTCAGTCAGGCTTGTGCCTAACGAAGAAAGTCTTGTTCTAAGGTTAGGCTTTTTTGACAAGTCAAACCCTTTTTTTTCCCAGTGCTTAAAAATGGGCAACTTTTTCTTTTGGAGTCAGACTGGTTTCAAGAGGATTGTTACATCAGTGTCATTAATTTGTTTCTGAGATACCTTGTTACCAGGCAGAGATCCTAGGAAGGACATTGAGCTGCGGTTGCCACAGCATTTAAAGTTCTGCAACCCCATTATTTTCTTCCTAGAAGCTGCCAGACAGTTCCATCAACTCAAAGTTTTTCTTTCCCTGCTGCCAAACCTCATACCATATCTAAATTAGTTTGCTTGTGTTTTGGAATTTACAGAATATCTGAGTGTACTTTCCAGAAAAAAATAACTTCTGCAGAAGTTATCCAGAGGCATCTACTCTGACAAACCTTTCTGTAGGAATGACTTTTCTCTTCATTGGGATACATTGTCCTCTTGCTCCCTCTTTGTTGTCATGGTTTTACTCATATCTCCTAGTCATTCCTTGAGTCTTGAGTGTACAACATCATCCCATCTTCTGACAAATCAAGCCATGCTTTAAAGATGACCAAGAAATGGGTGTTCAGTTGTTAACCTTTTTCTTGTCACACAATGTAGGTACGGTATTGATGAGGATGCCAGCTCTTCTATCTGAAAACATTTTCATGCTGTTGTTCAGTACACGTTTTTACCAACTACAATAAAAAATACCACAATACTGGTTTATTTGAGCAACATTATTTTTGGAGTTGTAGCCTAAAATAACCAGTTTTGTGCAGCCCGCTGTACAATTCAAATGCTGTCCTAAGGGGTGATGATATAATCCAGCATGTTATGATAAACTGGGACTTGTACAGATCCAGGAAACACTGGTCTGTGATACTGGTAAAAATCTAAACTACCTTTCATGCATCATATCCTTCCACTTGTATCTGTTACGCTGATGGTTTACCTACATTTTTTTCCTCTCTTCATACTTAAGCAGTTTCATTTTCTGACTTTCTGCCCACTTCACTTTCACCACATATAAGCCATGCAGGAGTAACAACCTCATCACTGAATATGGTTGCATTTGAACATACACTGCTAGTACCACTCACTTTTAAATGATATTTCTCACAATTTAATGATTTTTCCACAAAACTACCAAAAAACAAAGAATGAGATTATAAATATTTAATTACAATATAATTAGTGTTTTGCAGCTATTTAAAATGCATAAACTCTGGAAGAGATCAGAGTATTCAAAGAATCAGGCAGGAATGTAGGAAGTAAACTGCATAAATTCACCAGATTTTCCTCTTTTTCAAGTTTTTCTACCATAACAGAGTTCTGAGTTGTCCATTAAGAACTTCCTGTACTTTGAAAGTATTCTTTGTGCTGGTATTTTGAATTTGTCTGTACTGAACATATAAGTGCCATTTACAGGTAAGTCTACAAAGTGCAGGAGGATTTGTTATTTTCCATTTTATCAACTTGTGACATTTGCACAAGTTTAATAGTATTAGTTTTGTTTCTTTTCCTAGTTATTAAGTTGTTAGTTTTATATTGGCTGTTTATCACAGGTCATTCCATAAATATTTTTCCTCCATTTACATAACCCATGGTTTTTTTTAAAGAAAAAAATACCATACCACATTTATGCTCAACATTGTAGATTTATTTAATGACTTTTCAAGCACTATCATTTGTAAAAAAGTTAACTTACTAAAATTCATATGTTGGAAACACGCAGGCTTTTGTTACATGGTACAGAAATCCAGCAGTTCTCTAGTGTTACAGTTACTGAAAGTAAGGCAATAAAAAACTCACATAAAATATCCTAACATCAGCTGATTTAAAATTTATACAGTATATCAAATTACAGGTAAAGAACTTGAATTTCAGGAGATCAGAGACATGGAAGGGGTGATGTATGCATGCCATAACAGATGTCATGTTTCCACACAAATGGAACTTTCAAAACAAATTAGAGAAGGATTATGAATAAGATCTGTTACTATATGCATGGAAAATTTGATAAAGTTGTTATCATTTCAATCACCTCATCCTAGTATTTCTTGGTACCTGCCATTTCCAAGGAAATGATAGGTTGCATGCTGTGGAATTAAGGTCTAGTTTGCCACTAGACATGTGGCAAACCCCAAAAGGGAACTGATACTTAAAAAGGATGTGGTTAAAAAAAAAAAAAAAAAAAAATAGACACAAAGGTGCTTTTGCACGACAGAAATTGCCTGTAATAAATTTACTAGTCTTTGTCGTGCCTTCCCGCTTCTCCTTTATAAAGAACAATACAGTTTTTCTTTTATTGATTTGAGGCTTTTTTCAGTTTGAGAAAACACATTTTTTTACCCCCCCCCCCCCCCCTAAAAAACTCAAGTAAAGAAACATTAGCCTAAGTTTGTGATTGACTGGGGTGGGTCAAGCAAAAGGGTTCCTAATTTTTGTGCTTTATAAATAATGCACAGTATTAAAATAATAAAACTAAATATCCTGTCATTGACATGAGATTTTTTAAAAAGGTGCTGCAGGCCTTAAGAATACAGAGCTGCTGCTGTTGTGTGTTTAACAAGATAGTGCATTTAACAGGGTGTGACTGTCAGGGAGGAGGGCACCAAGGAATGGTGCCATGGGTTGGATTGTGTATTGTTCATATACTCAGGAAACAAAGGTGGGGACAGAAATACTATGCAAATCCTGAACTTTGTATCCTAAAGAATAGAAAAAATCTGCTTGCTTTTGCTGCAGTGCATGTCTCTGGTCCTTCCTAACAGTCTGAAGTATTTCTCTATAGAATATATATGCTATAAAATTGATATTTGGCTGATTTTTTTAATAATTTTTTTTTTTAAGATTGACTAATGCATGTGCTTAATTAATATCACTTGTAACTTTTTAGATGGTTTTGATTCAAATCCAGGCTCACTGTGAATGTAGGTAGAACAGTTTTCCCACTGAAAAGCCTGGGTGTTCTGCTGAACTGGCCATGCTGAGAATCTGCTAGGACATTGTTAGTGTTTTGTGTTAAGGTTCAGGCCTAAGGAATCTGGAAGATGAAGAGAAAGCTGTAGACCATAATGATGCAAACTTATTAAGCCAGCACAAATTGGCCTGGCTACCAGAAATACTCCGCTCGCAACCACCTTACAGCGACACTTTAGGTCTTTATGGTGCTTTGGCCTCATTTTTCATTGGGGTATGTTGGTGGCAGCATGGTAGGGATGCAAAGCTATAAAAAAGGACACTGCACCCTTTATCGTGTTGCCAGTCTTTGTGGGAAATGAAAACTGGCAGTCATGGAGATTTTCATCAAATGATAGATTTTGTTTGATAGTTAGTTTAAGAATGTAAATACCTGACCACAGAATCCTTTGTCTTTCTCCCCCCTCACAATTACTCTGGCAACCCACATTTCTCTGAAGGCTTCATGACAGGAGGAGTGTCTTGATAGCTTCCTGAGGAATTATATGGGCATCTGAAATATATTTTTGATTGATTCAGCAGAATTATTTCAAACTGTTGTTCTCACCTATCTCAATCTCAAGCGTTTGACAACTACAGTAGACATATAGGCTTAATTCTTTTCATGGACTTCAGCAGTAAGATCCTGAAGCATCAGTAGAACTATTTAAAAAAAAGAAAGTCCTCAACCTCAGGGTGCCTTGATTTAATCTTTGAGCAGTTCCCACTCCTCTGCAGAATTCTGAATCATTCCTCAACCTCATTACATACACATGGGATACCTTCCCCAAGGAAGTCAAGATATGTGCTTAGGCCCCATGTTTGTACATGGTTTAAGACTCTGCCAATGGGAAGATAACTTACCTAACATAGTGGTTGGTTTATCAGGGATGGACTTCTGAGTGGCAAAGCATAGGGAAAGGAGAAGATTTACTCCTTCACTAACATCAAACAGCCCAGCACAAATTCTTCCATTGCATGATACCATCAAATGGGACTGTAATCCCTTTTTCCCATTTCTATCCTGCATCTACATCAGAGCAGCTTCCTTTTCACAAGCCTTTTAGTTCCAAACTTTATCGATATAGACGGTCCATCTACTATGCAGCAATTGACCTATTGAAGGGCATATTACAGAATGCAAAATAGGCAGAGCCTAGATAGTTTTGCTGATGAAAATAGATATATTAATAAAACATGTGTGTTATGTTTGTAAAAGGGTAAGATTCAGATCAGCATAGACCCTCTTAGCAGGAAGAACTAAGAAGACCAAATGGTTTTGGAAAGAGACCACATTTAAACATCTTTAATGAATACCAGATTCAGATTGGAAAATTAGCAAAAGTGTATTAAAACACAAACTGACTAAACTTTAAGCAGTGTAGTTACAAGGCTACTGGAGCATAAACATTTTTAATTGATTTTATGCCTCATGTGGTAAATTGCAGCTTAGTTACAAAATATTGTATAAAGGCTGAATAATATTGAACCTTTCAATTTAGTGTTTACGTTAAATAATTTCCAACAGAACCACTAATCATCAATATTCTTTAGACATAATTGAAGATTGAAGTTTTGTGGGAACTGCTACCAACAGCAGATTTTGCTTATCTTTTATAGTTTCCTTTCCTTTCAGTTTTTTTTTGTTGATGGATTTCCCCTGATCCCATTAATCTGGTTAGTCAGGTTCTTCAGCATTTTTTAGATGTGATTTGTCATGGGACATTAAATATTTGTATAGGAGACTGCTTACAGTACAGTCATCAGAATGAGCCGCTGCACTAGTGTTCTTCTAAAGGAAACAGCCACCACCTCTGTTCTGTTCAAGTGCTTTTTGAAAGCATTTGCTGCAGCAGGCTAAATGTCTGAGAATTTGAGTGTCCATGGTGTGTTTCTGTCCTACTGGCTTCTAGATTGGGTGGATCTTTTGCTAAGGCATCTGACTTTCACAGTGTCTACAAGAAGGTCTTGGTTCTTCAGATGACACCTGTAACCTCTCCCTCAACCATTAGTACTTTGGGAAATTAGTCAGATGAGGAATCTTTACTGGGTTGGGAAGAGAATTTAGAATGAAGAGGGAGAGCAAGAAGCAATTGGGTTGAGATGCACTGAGTCTCCTATGCTATGGTGGTGCTAATGTATTTTGGTCAGGGGAAGGGAATGAGATTAGTGATTTTTCAGTGGGTGAAAGACTGTGGGTTCTTTCCTTCCTTTATGGGAGGAATATTTAACTATAAAATGTCATCTAGATTGCAGAGTGGAAAGTATGAGTGTTGATTATAAAATATTGTTGGTGTAGCAACCCTGATAAAGATGATGGGAATTGATGTTAGTAATCCAAGGACATGCTGCTCTGATCTGGCACAGTGGAAGAGTTGAAGAAGAGCCACATCCTGCCTGTGAAAAAGCTGGGGCCTGTTGCTGTCAGTGGAGTGAGACCGAGCATCAAAGTCTAGATCAGTGGAGAGACTCCTGCAGCACAGACTGGGGTCTTGACTGAAGAGTCAGGTAAAATAAGAAATGCTGAAGAGATGGAAAGAGTAAGGAAATGGAAGTAAAGGCAAAACATCTGTTGAGACCTGGGTACAGATTAAGAAAGTAAGTAAAAGGGAAAGAGGAAGAACTCTAGACAGTATTCATAGGGGTAAAGCTGACCAGTGCAGCTAGTCATCTGTTTATATGGTCAGAAACTCATAGGCCATGGCATAAAGATTCTTCCAAGTCAGTTCATCAGGAGAATAAGCAGCAGGAAGGGATTAAGGTAATAGCACTGTGGGTGCAGTGAATTGAAATAATTAATCTGTGATTTTTTTATGCATATTTTTACTATGTATTAAAAACCACAGTATATTCATAGGTAATTTATCCATCATGAAAAAAATATGATCTCTATACCATTATTTGAAAAAAAATTCCACTGCTCTAGGTTTGGCACTGCAGATAGAGAACAAGACTGAGATGATGATCCAGAGGGCTGTAGCATTGCCAGAGAGTTTTATCAGTTTATGTGCAATCTTAGTAAAATTATTAGTGTTCTCTTTCTATGTGTTTTATCCTTAAGTATTCTAATGGAGTTTTTATAGTCATTAATGATCAAGGATGAGGTCAAACAATGCACACTTTACCCTTGTGAGCAGTCCTATTGACTAGAATGGGAATAGCATTACTTTTGTAAATGCTATTCATAGTAGAGAATGCAGAACTAGTCCCTAATGGAGGAAATATCTTTATTAAATCTTTCATCATCTCTGTATATACTGATTTATTCTAGGAAAAAATAATTAAATTCATGTAATTATTTGGCTGTCTATAAAAGGCAAGAAGGAATTTGCATAAAAGCACAGTTTAATCTATAAATGGCTGTGCTTAAGAGAAACAGCCCAGCAAAAATTCTTTCAGTATTTGGTAAGATTTAAACATTTCATGTGTTTATAAAAAGAAGGGGAAAAAAAAGGAAGAAGAAATCAATATGACCTGAAGAATCAATAAGTCAATAAAGTCAGGTTTGTTGGTTTTGGTTTTTTTTTTAACTTCTTCCTTGGTGATAATAAAGTGAGGAGAGAAAAATCTTCAAGGGCATTGCAGTCTAGCCAAATAGACCTCCAGATGTTTTTGTAAGTTTATTGGTGTTTACAAGGAAAACAAATCTCTTTAGGGACAGAAGAGGGTGGGTTTAGGTAGAAGGTGGTTATTAAGCTGCAGATGTTAGAAGAAAAATCTGAAGTCCTTCAACTGCTAAAACTACAAAGTATTTCTTTATTAGGAAACAAAAGTATACAGTTTATTTCTAAACCCTGGGTCCGTCACTGGAAATGCTTGCAGACATGAACCTTTGCACCTACACACACAAAGTAGATCAAAAATGCCTGTAGGTATTGACTTTAAACTTAGTATTTTCATGGTCAAAGTAATTAAAAGTATCTTCTGGACCCTCCTATAAACATGCTGTATAACAGCTGAGTGTAGGAAATACTTTAAAGCAAACATGCTGAGAAACTCATTACAGAAATTCAAATATATCTCCTTTGAGACATGTAAATTTAATAGCAATGGGTATAATTTTATAAACATATTTCAAACTTAAGATTTCTAATTAGATAGCTCATTGATCCATAGGCATTGAAGTCTAACCAAACAGTGATCTGCAATTACAATTTGGTTAATCATTTGAGTTCCCAGTGAAAAGTCTTCACAGCTTCCTGGAGGCTTAGCATTGGTGATGAACACCATGTGATCATCTTGGCTGTTAAAAAAATGGTGGGTTTAGCTTGGGGCAAGTGCTTCATGTGGGCTGCTCTCCTGTAAAACCCACTGAAGGCAGGGTGCACTTGTTCTTCATATAATTGGGCAGTAATTTTGACACTGTACTGGGGGTTGATCTTGGCAAGTAAGTCTCATGGCAAAAGCAAAAGTGGCCTGTCTTCTTTATGTTTCCTGCCTAAGGACAGCTGATTTGGGTTAGCTGCTCTGAGATTAAAAAAACCCAACCAACCAACAAACAAAACCCAACAAAAAGCAAAACCAAAACCCAACCAACCAAAACACCCAACAAACAAATAAAACAACCCAACAAACCCTCACATTATATTAAGCAATGAAGAAAACCCCTTCAGATTTAAGGCAGCACTGGACAAAGTCCAGATGCATTTATGCAGTGACATGGTTCCGTGACGGAGCAGGTATAAAAACAACTTATCATACTCTTGAGCAGTGGGGTTAATTCTGTGTTCCCCACCAAACTGTTAGGTCACAGTCCCACAACAAATAAACCTTCAGAAGTGTGCAGGTTTATTAGGCCAGGCTCAGGGCATGTATGTGGTCCAGGCAGGGAAGGTAGAGGGCTTACACAGAAATGATGAACATCTTGCACAGCTTCTTGGTTTTATCCTTTGTACCTCTTAATCAATATTGTTGTTTAACAGAGCTTATTTAATTCAGATCTCACTAAAAACTCCTCTGAAATGTCTCAGGGAAAGCAAACACAAAAACCAATGACATTTTATGGTGTATTGTTTCTGTTAGCTGTTACATTGCCACAATTTCATGTACTCCTCTCAGCCTAAGGTAGAAATCCTGATTTTTACAGGATTACCTGCAGCTTGCTCCTATAGTCCTCACACAACAGCATAAACTTCTGAGGTAGCAGGCTGCTGCTCATCTCTGTGCACCAGTCTGTGTAGGAACATACAGCCAAACATGACACAAATACGAGAACAATCCTTTTGAGTTAAGTGGAACTATCAGCATCCATAAAGCTATCTAAGTGTGTAAGTGTTGCTGTCTCAACCCCCAGAGACTGTATATTGCTGTACTTTTTTCAGTGTTACTTTATTTTTTCCTGTGGTTTATTTTCCAAAGCTATTCATGATGGAAGTAGAAATAACTGTCTAAACAATGCTATTCCATTTATCGGTTGTGGTCATTGTATCCTTGTCTTTCTTTTTGTTTGTTTCCTCTGAATGGAGGAGAGTTTAATTAAATGTTTTGAGGATAGATGTTTATCCTGCACTGTAAGATAAGACCAAATGTGTCTGTCAGAGGAGTTTCTGCACCTTGCATGGATTACAGTTCACTGAACAAACCCACTGACTGTTCTCAACACAAAGTTCCTTAGGAACACCTCACATGCAAGAATAAACTGCAGAAATCCTGTTTGCTTTCAGGATGAGTCTTTCAGTTCTTCACCATTTTATTGTTTCACCTTTAGGGTCAGTGATTTTCTTGGCCTTTAGAGTGCCATATGAACAGATGTGTCTCATGCAGAAATGCCACTCAGAAGGTGCTCTTAGGGTCCAGACTGCACAGCCAAAGTGCCAGCCTGCAGCGAATAGGGACAGAGGAGGCACTTGGTCATTTCCTGTTTTGGTATTGCTTCACTTTGCAGATACTAAACTAAACCAAAGTCCGTGGCTACAAAAAGGTGAGCATTGAAATCCTAGCTGTGCAAGTTCTGCATGAACATATCCCATCAGTGCTATATGCCACAGGGCACTGATACAGCAAGTACTTGCAACCTTTAAGATTTTGTCTATGTAGAATGCAGGTCAGAAATATGACCATAAGTAAAATTAACAAGCTTTTCTTTTACATGATCAGGAAGCTTTCTAACTGTTCTAATGTAGGGAACTGAAGTCTACAGAAGTGAGAAAATGTATATTTGATATTAAAAATTTCCTTGCAATCTAGCGAGCAAAATTTACTTTCAGGGAGGTTGAAATGTTGAATTATGTGTGTTTCTTGGAATCAGCACTGCGCTTTTTGTCTCTGAAAGTAGACAAGCAGAATTTTCCACTTTTTTTTTTGAGGGGAGCACCATGTAATATTTTCAGTGTTCTAGCAGAAGATACTGGGATTGACTCGTTTGCTGCAACATCTCTATCAACCTATTTAGTCTAAGGAATGTCAAGAAAACTAATAACTGGTTAGAAGGGCTGAGTGCTAGATCCCTCCAAAATGGAGTTTGCAATTAAACTTAGAGCTCTAAATATGTCACTGTGTTTACATTTAGGCCTAAAAAATAATCTTACAGAGAAAGCAGATATTGGTTTGTCTTGGGATTGTTCTGTTGCTGTATGTTTGTGTGCAACATTTGTTTCACAGCTTGTGTAGTTTTTCAGTAAGTTATAAATGAATATGTCCATATGTCAAGCTATTGATTTGTGAGGTCCATATTTAGGATAAAGTGTGAAGAAAAAAATCATGATTGATTTACTGGATCCCAATTTGTTGTGCATTTTAAGAGCCCTTGATATCATTCTGTCAGTCTGCAATTCAGTAAAATCTTTGGAACTGAGAAGTTTATTCACTTTCAGCCAGAAGTTGGAGTTGACATAAGATGTGAAAACCTCTAGCTTGTGTTAGAGGGATCAGACTAGATGACCTCATTGGTACCTTCTTGCCTTACAGTCTATGAGCTGAATTCACATACCTCAAAAGATCATTTTAGTTCCTCTTAACACAAAAAATAGAATGTACAGTAAAGCCACTGTGGTGTCATCTTCAAAAATAAAAGTGTAGCCAATGTCAAGTGATTATGACTAGCTTCCTAAAAGCCCATAACACTTGCTTTTTCCCTGCTGTTATAATGAGATGTGTAAACAATCATACTTAAGCTCAAATGAAAAACAACTCTGTAGAGGCTGCTTGGGTTTTTTTCACCTGAAAACTGATTTTTTTACATACTCTCTCTTCCACAGTTTTGAAGAAATGGATTAGAATCTCAGTAGAAATTAGTCTGTGAAGAGGGATATGGCTGGGTCTCCAGCACTGCTTGTACTCTCATGAACGTCTTTATTGTTATATGAAATGAGCAAGCCCTATGGTTGTTCCTGTGTTACTGCCATCTGCTATCTTCATAACATCATAAAACAGATTAGCAGGACTCTGTAGAGACCAAAGTAAAATGTTTTTCCATGCTTTTTAAAGCAAAGTTTGCATCACCTCTTGTTTGGGCTTTTTTTTAAGATTTCATGGAATTACACTGTGGTATAGGTGAGATAGGAGGAAAATGACAATTTCTGCCTGGCTTTTTCCTCCTTTTTATTCTTGTTGCTTGGTTTTGTTATAGCTGAAGGGTATCTAAGATTCAAAGCCAGTAATTTTTAATCAGCATCATTAGTGTATAGCCCTGATTTCTTTTTACCTCCTCTTGAAACAAACTATCAAAATACCTGTTTTCCATATTTTTTTGCTACCTGCCAATCAAAAGGAAACTTGTACTTTAAAATCCTGACAAGTTCTTAAACTGAAATTATTCTGGGATGGCTGTTCTTCTAGGAAGGTGCAACAACTGTTAGAGAAATCTAGAAATGTCACTCTACACCACACTTATCATGTGCTTACTTTAGTGGGTCTAAAGCTGCCTCCACTGTTCCCACTCTGAGTGACCATACTGAAATGTGAAGTGTGACATTACCCAGGAAATGATCCTTCCTTCTATTTGTGTTGCTTTTAAACACAAATCTTAGGGTGACAATCTCTAGGATATCCAATACATTATCAACATTGATGCACATCAAGCACTCAGAAAACTCTTGCTATCCCACTGGCAGCACTGTTGATACTTCTCCTGCGCTCTCTGTGGCATCTGCCTCAAGTAAGTAGCAATATGTAATATAGGTGAGGTTTCTTACCTCATGGAGTGGAGATTAATAAAAACTTACTGTGCCTCACTCTTCCCAGTGCCAAGAAGTGTAAGAAGCAGTTGCGGGTTCAAAAGCTGTAGTGAGAAATTTATGAATTAAAAATCCAACAGATGATCTAAACCAAAAATATATTGCTTCTGTCTGATTGTATACTGTGGGAATTTCACTGCCTCCATGCCCTTATCTTACCAAAATCTGGGTGATTTTGGCCCAGAGCATCTTTGGTCACTCTTGGAGACAGGAGGCTGGGCTAGGTGGACCACTGAAATTATCTATAAGCATATTCTTGTGATCTTATGTGCCCTTGTTCTTCTTTGGCTGCACACACACTTGGTTTCTTAAAAATCCCTGACCCTGTGCAAAACCAGTTACCAGCCTTACAGTCAAAAGGCCAGGCAAGGCAAGAACATGGACAGAAGGCAAGATATAGGCCACAGAGTCCATTATACCATAAAGCTGAGAGCTGGTAGCAGGCAGTCTGTCAAAAAACCAAAGCCAGGAGCTGGAACTAGGCCCTGCAGCTGGATGACCACAAGCAAGTGGTGTGTTTCCTTCTTACATTTGATACACAGGACAAGCCACCAGTCATGCTCACAAGCCAGATGACAGCTCACCCATCCTGACAAGAGGCTGATTGCAGCTAAAGGTGTGGTCTGATGGTGGCATTACCTTGGAAAGCAAGTAACATTACCTATGTTGCCTAAGCTCAAATCTTGGTCTGGTAAAGGTGCAATGCCTGATCAGTGCATTCACATCACCTAAAGCTGGGGACTCTTCATCAGTGACTGGATGTCAGGACCTAAGCATGGCATTTTCTTTACAAAGAAATCCACTGCATTTTTCCGTCCTTATCTTGTAAGAGGACTGTAATGACTACTGAGATCTTACCTTCTAGTTTCAGCTTCTCAAAGTCTGGGGAAAAATGTTTGTAATAATTCTGGTTTTTTTTTTTTTTTATTGCCCTCATATTTTCCAAATATGTTTGTGTCTAAGTTTCTTGAGTTGTTATTTTCACATGCATCTATTTTTTTTTTTTACTTTAGTTGTATAGTGGACTTTTCAATGCCAGACAGAGACACCATATTCTTACTTTCATCAGTCTGCCCACATTAATGTTACCAGAAAGCTGCGTGCGCACATGAATCCTTCTTGTCAATGCCTCTTTTTCTAGAAAATAATTTAGAAACCTCTGTGACTTCAAAGCTGCTTGGCATGAAGCTGTCAGACCTTACTCAGCTGTAGGTGCTGGGCATTATGAATTGAATTGTCAACAGAAACCAGATTTTATTCATAGTGATTGTAATAAGCTAAAACACTTTGTATTTTTTTTTTCCCATCACAGTACTGAATTTATACTAACTACATTATTTAGAACTGGCTTCTATAACTTAATAAATTGCTATGTGAGTTGCTTAGGAAAAGTGCCCATAGTTACTATGATTACTTTTCTTACAATGCATTTTGAAATTACTCATCAGCAGTGCAGAGTGCTCCTACACATGGACCACTAATCAAGTTGCCTGATTAGGTGAAATTCTAGACTTTCAGCAAAGTTTCCTCATGCCAAATTGCAGTAATAATTGTTCCATCACTTCTGCTCAAGGGAATCTCTCAAATGCTTCAGATATAATTTCATTTCTAAACTGACTGTATAATTAAATAATATGGTATAGCCAGCAGTAATCTTTCTCAATATTTAAATGTAAATATTTCCAGTTACCAACAAGAGCCATAGCATCCCTAATTGTCTGTGGCTAATTATATATTATGTGTAAAAAATATTAACATTAAGATTGCAAAGTCAAGCACTTATAAGTTGGGCAACGTTGGTGTTAATGTTGCCCAGGCAACTTCAATTTTCCTGCCATTTGTTTGCATGCATGTTACAGTTTTTAATTACACAATCACTGGTGGTTTTTTCCTCTTAAGCCTACTGCCTCATTCAGTAAACTGGTAGCAATTGCAGATTTCTTTTTATCTTCCTCATTAAGAGCATGGCTCCGAGCCTTGTTTAACTTAAATTATCCAAGCCTTGCACAACACAGATTTTTATTCCCTTCCTCCTCTCTGTTTCTATTCTGTTCCTTTTACCACATCTGAGCACTATATCCAACAGAGATGTAGATGTAAGTTCCAGGATGCCCAACTCCCTTTCTAGAGAGAGATGGAGTTTCAGGAACCCAGACCCCACTGATAGGAATGCAGGCTGCTGAAGTGGTAAGATGTGGGGAATGTGAAACATTTCTGAATGGGCTGTGCAGAGACAAGACTTTGAACAGAGGGATCCACATCCCACTGACAAGTCTCCCTAGAACACCTTTACTGCAGGGCCATAAGAACATAATTCATTTTCAACCCCTTTTATACAATCAGGTCTTAAGACCATTCTTGGTTTATGGTTGATAAACTCTCTGCATTTCATACACAGTAATACAAGAAAAGTTTACCAATCACAAAGGCTTTGGAACTGGTTTTTCAGAAATAAGGTCTTTTCCCAGTGTTGCTGTCCCAAGTACCACACCATTCTTCTCCAGCTAACTTAATGACAAATGCCCAGCTCTGCTGTAAAAGTAAAGATCTTGCCAGCTGTAACAGCTGTAACAGCAGTTAGCTTGAAAACTCTGCTGTGGAAAGCTGGGCCGAACTTTGTTCAAGTAGCTTGCTCAGCATCACATATATTAGATCCCAAAGCTGGGGCGTAGGCCACATCTCCAAGGCCACACAAATTCTTTGACGGTCAATCAGGTAATCTTTCTTCTTTCCAATCATCCTCACTGGAGTTTCATCTTGTATACAAAAGGAGGTGGGGTCCTGAAGAAAAAAAGAAACAAAACAATTTGGTCTTTCTAGTGAAAAATTACTTCCTTCACTTTAAAATTCACCAGCATCTCCTGTGCTAGATCAAGTGGTATCACTGTGTACCTTTTAACCTTTTATGCAGTAAGAACCACTTTTGAAATGGGAAGACCAGGATCTGGTCCCTTTCTCTGTCTTCTTTAAAATAAGCATCAGTGATAACAGTATTGATCCAACACAATTTTGATGTTGGTTAGCTTGAGTTTTGATCTTTATTGAACTGCTCACTTGCCACATTTGCCTAGAAATTTCTTTTGGGTTTTTTTGGAGAGCCCCGAAAACCAGTGTCTACCACATAGAACAGTATTAACTGAAGTGGAACGACTGAAGATAGTGATTTAGTTTACAGGTCATATGTAATAAGTAGTAACCTGTATAGAGTTTTTAATCATGTTTTGAATTTTTATTGTGAAGTCTTTCTAATAGTAAGAGGTTTTTCCTGTTGCTAGGTAGAGCAGTGAAGATAGTAAAACCCTTTTGTTGTGCTGAATGGCATTGCTGAGAGCACCACAGGGACTAAACCCAGCCTAGTGACCCCCAGGAGAAATGCTCTTGGTGCCTGGCAGTGAGGCAGGAGACTCCTGTTGGCCAGCCTCTGCACAGCCATGGTTTTGCTTTGTACTTCTAGGCCTGAATGTTTTGGTTACTCCCAAATCCTGTTTCAAGTGCCTGCATCACTTCCTTAATTCCGTAGTTACACATCCATTTCAGCAAGTATATAGCTCAATGAACTCTTACTCTGTTAATTTGTTGTTGAATTACTTCTCTCTTATCTACTAGATAGAAGCTATTTACTCTGCACTTTATTTAGATACATCTTGTTGCTGAGTTAATTAACCATAGAGAAAAACAACGTGCAAACATGTTTTGTAGTTATATGCTGTATGCTTAAGAAGAAATTACATTTATAAAACAGTTTGCATTTAAAATCATTTATTAAGCCATGGAAACATTAACTGTAGTTAATGAAATTGCTGGATTGATTAATGAAATTGATGGATTGATTAATGAAATTGATGGATTCATTCTGCTCATGAGGGGCCATATGATGTGTTTGATATGATTTGGCATAAAAACTGTCAATCTGCTTGGACACTTCTGAATACTCCAGCAGGAATTTATCTGTAACTTTATATGCCTAACACCTTCTGCAAATCTGTCCTAATGCCCTTTGGGTTTTTAGAATTAGTTGATCTTATCCTCTCCCACCTTGATTTAATTTACTGCAAGAGAAAAACAGCAACCTGTTTTTCTGGATCCCTTTTTCAGGCTTAAACAATATTATTATTCCACATAAAGAAAATTTTCTCTCAGAACCTAGTAAAAAAACTAAAAATCAAAGTTGTCTGTAAACAGGTGCTCGACTCAGCTGATCCTTTATGTCTTACGTTCTTAATGTGACTGAGGTAGTTATTTTTCTTAACCCTAGAAGCTAAGAACTTGCATTTTTGACAGCAGGAATGACAATGTTTGCACTCTTATTAAAAATTAAAGAAATAAAGTATATATGTATGCGTGCCTCAGTTTGTAACAATGTGGCATATTTGAATCAATCATGAAACATACTCATTTAGCAGTCAACATTACATCAGTTTTCTACTAGATTCCATATATAATTAAACCAAAGCAGCCCTCAGTTAAAAAATTTAAGAAGTCTCATTTGTTGCAACATTTTAATACATTTAAATTACTTAATAGATTATAAGAAGGTGTATGCAGAGAAGAGAGAATGATTCAAGGCCATATTCCAACCTGAGATTAATGCCAGAAAAGTTTATCAGTTTGAAGCCTTCTGACTTAATCTTCTTATTCCATTATTTTATAGTCTGACAAAGCTAACTAGCTGTTTGACATGTATGCATTCAGTGTACCACCAAAAAGCATACAAAATGTTGTTTACAATTATAGTAGGTAGTCATGTTAATACATTCAAAACCCCAAAACTGTTTCTGTTTCTATATAACATCTTTTGATGGATGAGATCCAAAATAACTCTTTCTGACAGCCATTTCAGCTGAAGGTGGGTAAATTGTTTAGCTTCAGAAAAAGCTTTTAGAATAGTCTAATTAGCAACTGAATTTCTACAGTGATTTACAGTCAACTGGTGTCTGACGTGCAGACTGGATGCAGACAGGTTGGTTCTGGTGTGCATTGCAGCAGTGAAAATCAGGAGCCAGCATTTGCATTTCCACAGATTATTCTGGATTCACAGAATTGTAACTAAAAAGCCATTAGACCAGTGTTTGTTTTTGAAACTGAATTTGGGGCTAATCCAGGTCTCTTCTAAATGATTTAGGATTTTTGCCACAGGTTTTGGGTAAGTGCCCACTTGGAGCTCTGAACACATAAGAACTGTTTGACAATTTGGTTATTGAGCCCCTTAAACCTTCCAACTCAGTGCCTCTTAAATATTTAGGCATTACTATCAGCAGAATAATTTCCACCCAGTCTAATTTCTTGTTCTATAACTGCCTGCTGATTACTTTATTATATTTGATGAGCTATCCTGACTCTGAGCTGGCCGTTTCAGGACGTGGGGTATTAGACCAGCAATGCCCTGTATTATATTTCCAACTGAATGTTTTCCTGTTTAGGGTTAGTCATGAAAGAGTATTTATTTTTGAAAGTCACGCCACATGTTCCCAATCCTTTGTTTGCACAGCTGCAAGAGAAGATAACTTAATGGAAAGAATAGTCTTTCAAACAAGAAAGAATCATCTTCTAAGGCAGCCCTTTCACTTCCTTTGTGATCCAATAGCAACTATAGCTTCACAGTGGGTATGATTGGGTGTCTCAAATTAAAATCAATGCTTTTCTTATACTGTGGCATAGATTAGGTTTTTGGGTTGATGATTTGGGTGCAGAAAGAATGTAGTTTATTGACAGCTTGGAAAGCCATTTTGACATTGCTAATTGTCATCGGTTTTCTCACATGCTTCTCACATGTCTCTCTAGATGACCATAAGAAGAGATCAAGACTTCCACACTGAAGGCAGCTGTATATGTCTTTTATAAAATTATAAATAACAGGTTATAAAGTATAGTTTGTTAGAAAAAATAATTCAATTTCACTTCAAACACATAACTTTTCAGAAAGTGAAGAATATGAGTTTTAGTAGCATTCTTCAAATAAGGTCTAGAGGTATGAAATAAAACTAATTTCAACACATTCCAATCAAATAGCTGAATTTAAAATAACAAATGCTACTAAATGCAAGGTAGTAGTATTTTAGTGGAACGAGATGAAACCATCGATAATGGGGGGGGGTTGGACTACATGACTTCTAGAGGTCCCTTACAACACAGACATTTCTGTTTCTATGTTTCATAATTTGTCATGGTAATGTCTGCCCTCATATCTGAGTGGAGAGAATTCTGTATCCCAGAGAGGAGCTAATCTGGAAAAGATGCTTCAACCCAGACAGACCTTTAACTATAAAAAACCAAAAAAAAGATCCTGATAATAATGTCTCTACCTAGCAAGGAGCGAGGTGAAAAAATCAGAACTACATTTTGGAAGGATAAGCTAAAATGTTCTTTTCTTAACTCTTTTTTATTCATTCACTCTGTGAAGTGAAAGAAATTAACATATCATCCTATATACGGAGGATTTGATGGCTTTGGGGATTTTAAAGTTAAGTGATTAAACAAAACTATTTTATTTGTGGCTTGATATATAAGGATCAAGGATATTTTACATTTAAACTTTTTTTTTTTTTTTTTAAACAAAGGAAGTAGCTGAAGGAGCTTAATGGCCTTGATTAAATTTGGCTTGGAGATATGGATCTCATTGTCTCTTTCTTTCATTGATTCATATATTTAAAGTGGAAAATAAATATTCTTGTATTTTCAACTCCTTAGTAGTTTCTTATCTCTGAGACTACTCCTACACGATGAACCGAACATATGAAATAAACTACAGTAAAAATATTCTACACCAACAAAAGAGAATGTGGCTGTCATAAAACAGTACGTAAGTCCACCATTTTCTTTTACCAGAAAAAAATTGAGTTTTGTAATGGTTTTATTTCAGATTTCATTTGGCCATATTGCATATGGTTTGAATAGCTTACATTTATCTGAAAAAAACATATTTGTTTTATGATCAGCCCTTAAAACAGGTTGTGATCTGTTCTGATAGGCTTTTTTTAGTAATAACAACAAGATTAAAGTTTATTAGTATATTTTATTAATATATTAATTTAATACAGCAATAGAATTAATATATTTATATATAATCTGATCTAAATTAACAGGAAGGAAAGCAGTTGTTTTCATTAGTATAAATAGCATATATTCAAAGTTTTCTTTCTTCATAGTCCCAGAGCTTGCAGTCACATTTATAACAATGTCTTCATATTCTGAATAAGTGTTAAGATTAGGAAAAGGAAAATCTTTTCTGAGAAGGAAAACTCCTTTGTATTGACAGTCTTTGGCCTTTTTGATCTTCTGAGGCATTTAAAAGAACGTGGTATAAAATTGCCCCACTCTTCCCCCTCTTCTCTCCCTAAAAGCCAGGACAGAATCATATACTTCAGTAGCATAATTTTATTATTTTTGGACCAAGAGACAGAGGGATGGATGTTCTTAAGGAACCTGCCATCTACATAAAGTCCCTCTCGGGACTGTGGCTTTACTGCAATCCTCAGCTGGTGTTCAAGGATGACTCTGGATCTTTAGTCTGATTCCCCTGCTAATGATGCTCTCCTCTCATCATTATTTCCACAGTTTTGATACAGTGATTGCCATTTCTTCAAATTGTACCCTGTCTTGGATTTGTCAATATTCATCCTATTTTAGAAGATTAATCTCTCTGAAACATTAGTTTTATTCCAGGCAGCAGTAGTCTCTGTTCTTTTTCATCATATAAGTTGAAAGTAATTTGCCTTGATTAGATGATGGGCTTCAGGGTAGTTTTCATTCATTCCAGGACTCAGTTCAGTGTTTTGCTTCATGCCTTCTCATGGCTTCTGAGACAGTATCTGTGAAGTGCATCTTGAGTGACGTGCTTGACAGCATCATGAAACTGATCTTCTGCTTGCTTGACTGCATCCTACTGAGATGGGGAGATACTACCACCATGTTCATCTGTTTCCTGAGGAGGTGTGATGCAGGAGAAAGCAGAATCTGGGCAAAGGCCACCATCTTTGGATCTTCTTGTTTATCCCAGCAGATGGGAACAATCTGACTCCATCCAGTTCTCTGAGCCTCATGGTGGCTGATATGATCTTTTCATTTGATTTTCATTAGAACAGATAAATTTTACTAATGAATTTTTTTTTTTTCTGTTCTAATGTGGTGACAGCCAAACAAACATTTCAGAGAATGTGTCTATTCAGATAAAGATTGCATTTAAATAGTTCTTGATATTTTCCAGTAAAGTTCAATCAGTAGATTTCTTTGTAGTCTGAGGTCTAAAAGACTTAAGTGTTTATAATTGTGTGCTTTTACATCTCTATATGCAGTGAATGTTGTTGTCTAAGGCTACATGAGGGCAGTGTTGTGAGCAGTGCTGGATTTGAAGCACACCGTCTCTTCAGCATTCTCTGGTAGATGCCTGCTACCCTTTCTTTCCATGCTTTCCACCTGTCTTTGCTGTGGGAAAGGCTTCTGTGTGTGTGGCCAGGTAATGCAGACAAGATGATGTGCCCCTGCACTGTGGTCTAGCTTTGCAACAACTCATTTTAGCATAACCATTCTGTAAACTTCCCTGGTTACGGAGAAAGCACTCTGTGCACCAGGCAAATCCTGCCAAGGGCCTGAGCAGATATTCTTGAGCACATCAGTTTTGCACTTAGGAGAGCACAATATTCTATTGATTTTTTTTTTCCCAGTAAGAACAGTATTTGTGACTTACACCTTTTAAAACTTCTGTGACTTCTCTTACAAAACACTCTGAGGAAAGTGAGAGGTGATCTGGTATCTGTAGCAAAGCAGCATTGCTTGGGATTCCAGACATTGCTTCTTGGCTTTACATTCGTGATTGCTTGTGAGGTACCATGTTCAGTGCCAGGGCTGAGACCTTGTCCTTTGCAATGTCTCACAGGTTTGTTGAGGGACATGAGGCACCAGGGACTATGAGTTTTGTGTTGTAAAACCTTTTTGACTTCTCAGAATAATTCTGTGTCTATTATTTTGGCTTGTGTGGGTGATTTACAAGCTTAAAGGGTGCTACTTCCCTTTTCCACCTTTGATTATTTCCACTAGAGAGGAAAACCAGGATAGACAAGAATTTATTTGGCACAAAAGGTTTGGTAACTTCAAGCATGAATGGCAATGTCCTTGCTTATTACAGAACCAAACCCAGTGGTCTTTTCAGACATCAGTTTATCCAGTATTTTTGTGGTTTACATGTCATTAACGGTTTTTATGGACAACATCTTTCTTCTCACTTCTGGATACTGCTTTTTGTACACTCTTAGGACTCTTTAACTTACAGTCTCAAAAAAACTGTTTCATCCCTACCACCTGTGCTTTGGGCAACTTCTATAATTTCACTATTCAGACTCCCAAGGAAAGGTTTAATTTTTTTAATATTTATTCCAAAGGGAGAGCAATCTTCATGCCTAACAATGTGCCATAGCCTCTTGGCCCGCTGCCTCTGGCAATGGGTAGAGATTGCTAGTAGTAATGTTCATTACAGTCTTCAAAATTGAGTTATTCAGTGGAAAGGTCACTGAACTTACAAAACCATTCACTGTCAACATCAATTTACTAAAGAAAGACCGAATGTTTTATGTTGGCTCTAAAGGAATTTTAAGATCTATATATTCAATCAGAAATGCTGGCCAACCTGTGAGAAAGCAAAGCCATAGAGAAAGTTCATAAACCAAATCACTGGCAGATCAACAGTGAGATTCATCTCCCGTTGCCTGGCCCAGAGCATGGGATGTACACAGGTTATAAAGAAGCAGTGTAGGATTAACACAGATTTCTTAGTACTTCTGTATAGGCATATTTGATGTAAGGTGTGAAATGTTAACAGAGCAATTCAGTGTCCTGGATTGCAGAACAATCTCTGAGCAGCTGGAAATACCACTTGGCAGCTCAGATACCACTGAGATGTTCTTGTAAAGTAGCGTGCACAGATTCACTACTTAAATTTTTTACAGTAGCATCTTTTGTAAGGACTAGATCAAAGACCAGCTGAACAAGAACTCAAAAACTATGATTACAATTCAAAGAAATTAGATTAAATGTTCTGACAAAAGCATATGTTGCCAGGATTATTTGAAGATAGAATTTGATGTATCAGTGAATTATTATCAGAATAGGCCAGCACAAAGCCAGTAGATTTCTTTGTTGCCTTACACCTTTGCTTTATTGTCTGGGTGGTAAAACATAAGCATCTACACTTGAAGTGCTCTGACATTAACAGGAGTGATAATGCTTCTGAAGAAGAACAGGCAAGCAGCACTATTACCTTAATATGAAATGTCATCACGGTGATATTTTTTTAACATAACTGTAAGAACACTATGGCCAAAGTTAAACTTAGAGGAAAGTGGGTCTGGAAAGGACCTCAAAAGCTCATATAGGCCATCTTCCTAAAGTTCATGGCAGATTCAACTTGGCCTATATTGTTCCAGAATATTTAATTAATTTATAGTGAAGAATCTCTGATGTTGAAGATCTCACATGACCTTACCTGCCTTCCCAGGCAGTCTTTTCTACTGTTCTTGCTGATATAATTTTTTTCCTAATGTCCAGCCTTTGTCCTGCAATTTTTTTTTCTTGTCCTCCATACTTAAAACTGACCTTACCATAATGCTGTAAGGGAGGTGGGAGAAATCAGTGAAGTGGTTCTGGGGGTAGGAAAAGTACTTTCTGTGAGTGCAGCTTTTTCTGGCAAAGCTGAGGTTTTGCAGGTATCATTTTTGTAGTCCTGAGAGACTAAGATTATCTCTTGCAGCTACAAACTGCACAAAATGGCACGACTGTCCTTGCAAACCACTGCCAGAGCAAATCTTATTTAAGTATACAGTCCAGTAATGTCAAGGCTTTGTATTTTTGGCTTCACACAAACATTAATTTGTATTTAACTTGAGAGGAGTTCAAGGCTAATGTCCCATAAGAAGTGAGACTGGCAGGTCCCTTTCACATGAGTCCTTTCATTGGAACAATGGTCAAGGGACTGTGCTAAATGGTATTTCAAGTAAAAATATGTTAAGAGTCTAAATATTGATAAAATGATGAAGTGCACATGACACTCATTGTATCATGTCCGGGGAGGGGGGGGAATATGCTGACCAGAGACACTGGGGCAGAAGCATATTATATCCATGTATAAATTTTTCTAGAGTGTATTCCTGGCCAGCCCCAGATCCATCAGGATTTGGTAGAACTGGAGTTATCCTTCTTGCTCTGAATGTCACGTTCCTCTCTTCTCTTCAGTTCTGGCTGAAGAGATTTGTAGACAGTACTGATGAGGGAGAGGTGTATAGTTACACATCATGAGGACTTAGCAAAATGGCCATTTTAACTCAAGATTCACATTATTCGGTGGCTGGCAGAAGTCTTTGTGTCTGTGTTCACATTTGCTTGTTTTGTATAACGCACATAGAGTTTCAGAGCAGATGTTTGTATATCAAAGCAAGATGCTTATTTTTCACTCTGCCCATTAGATGTGGACAGAAACATTCCCCCTTCTGTGGGTTTTCAGACGCTATGTATCTGGTTATCTTCATGTCCAGCTAGAGAATAAAGAATGACCTAACAAATGTAGGGTGATGTCCATTACACTGACATCAAGAATATGTATTTGCCTTTCTCTCTATTCTGAGCTGGACTCATTAAAATATAATAAAGCACATATAGAGGAGTTGCAGTAGCTGCTGAGATATGCTTATGTTTTCTTATTCCTCATATTATGGTCTTACCAGGTAGTCTTTATGTGCTGCACAAGTCCACAATTTCCTGCTCTTTTTTTAGAGTTGTTGGGAAAGCTTTGTAAAGATGTTAGTATTTTTTAGAGCTCATGGATTTTGATACTCAACTGGGCAAACCTTTGAGTTATGACTCAAATGATTCTGAAGCAATGTTGATGGAAAAATTAATGGGCTTGGTTTTGTGTCCTCTGTAGAGTGTACACTATCACCGTAGTAGAGATCTGGAAACTGACAGCTCAACATTAGAGGCCATGAGAGAATTCTCTTGATTTGTGAAGAGTGGTCATCTTGTGCTCTGAGTGTTTTGATGTATCTTCAGCTGATATAAATAAGCATCATCAGTGCAAAAAAGCGAAAAAAGTCTTGAGAATTTGGCCACATATCAGTGAAGTTTTTAAGCCAAAAAAAAAAAGAACTTCCCAGGAATCCAGGCATTTCAGTTATGCTTGTCCTGGCATTGTAGCTGATAAGTGTTCATCTATCCCAAGAATACTACAGATTAGATTATTTTAGAATTTGGGGATTTTCTTTTAGTATTATAGCATTTTTGATAGTTTGAGGCTATCCTTTCTTGACAATACTGGCATTTAGGTACCACTGATATTCATGACCCTTTCCTCAGTGCAGGACAAACTAAGCTAAGACACCTCTTTAAGGATCTAATCACCCTTCTCCCTTCAGCTACTTGATGTTATCTTCAGCCTCAGAATGTTATCTGACTTCTTTTTAAGACCCAAAAATATTTGTTAAGAAACTAAAACCAGTATCTTGTAGTGATTGTAGAACTTCTGTAAATTATTTCCAGCAGCCTTATTAGGATCAATTTGTGTGTGATCCAGTGCTTGATCTGGAGGCCAGTTTTCCCAGTGTGTTTGATAATGGTATCGTGGAGCAGCATAGTTCACAAGATCATTTTCATTTTATGCTGTATTTTTAGGAAAACAATTCAATTTGCAGTTTGTTGGTTTTTAACAGGTTTTGGTAAACAAGTGAAGAGTAACTGAAGCATCAATACACATTTAACTTGTAGGTATGTTACTAGGTTATGTGAAAATCATTCCTGTTATAGTGTGAATGTGACAGCATCACTGCCTGTATCACAACAGTTCTAGGATTTCTGAACAATTCCCTGGTACTGCTTTTTGTTATTGCCTTACAGGTACAGTCAGCATGAGATAGGGTTATTTGTGCAGGTGAAGCCAGTTCTGGTACTCACTGAAAGGTAAACATCATTACTGCTAAAGTGCGGATAGTTTCTGAAACACTAGATAACACATCCTAGCAAAGGGATGCTTTGCCTTACTGTAGCTTAGTCAAGATGCTCTCCTAGCATTAGCTTGTCATCCTTGTAAAATTTATGTTTTGCTCTCTTGCCACCTGCTGATTATAACTGAAGTGTGAGACACAAACATTCTGTTTCTGAAACATTAAATAAGTGCAAAAAAGTGGCCATTAATAAAATAATAAAATAAAATAAAATACCAAACACCTACCACACAAAATATTAATATGGGGTTTTTTTATGTCTATTTTTAGTCTTGGAACTGAACCAGGTGATTATTCCCACTTATGGAACTGTGCCAGATCAGCAAAACCTTCATACTCCTGAATGGGTGGGTACTTCTTCACTTTAACTATGACTATCTGTAATTTTTTTCTTCTATAGATATGCAACTGTCAATAGCTGTTCCAGAAGAGCAGCATTCCTTTAACATTTGCAGCACATGCAGTTCATCTGTGTGACTGAATCTGAGCTGCTCTATCTCTGTTTCCTTAAAGGTACCTGAAGTCATCAACTCAGATGTGAAAGTGCATGTTGACGTAGGCACAGCACTCAATTAAAGGTGACCAATATGTATTGACTATAAACTGATACACACACATACACCTCCTAGCTATATTTATTTTTGTACAGGTGTGTATAGGATTTCTCTGTGTGTATACAACAATAGTTATGAACACACCCTACATATAAACACACAGACCCTGTGAATTCATACACACCCAGGTATTAGTCAGGCAACATGTGAGTTCAGGATTCATTTTTACAGAAAGCTTGGAGACACCGAGAAATTCTTTACTCCAATCAGAGACTGAAGTGACAAGAAGAAAAAAGACCTGGAGGTGTCCATTCCTTTTAACCAAAGTTCAAGTTTCCCAGTTTGCCAAATGCGTTCTGCAGCTTGTGGCTCAAGCTCAAGATCCCTTGCCTCAGATTTCATTTATCTCTAAAGACTGGCCAGTTGACCCCAACAAGCCCTGCTATGGCACATACTTTGTCAATCTCATGCTCAGCCGGCATGCTGATAAGCCCAATTTTATTTGTTGTTCTAGAATGGTACAAGTGGGGCCTGCAGTTGCACAAGGAGATAGCTATAAATCTGGATTAAAAAAGGTGTAAAATCATATACTATCCTAAAGCTAATAGACCAACTCCATACAAATAAATTTTAAAATCTCTGTTCTGTGTTTCATTACTCTAGTGACAGAGGTTGATGTCACTGGCTTTGATTGTGCATAGGTTGGCTTTTCTAGTCAAGCTGTCTCTACAAGTGGATCAGTGTTTCAGGAGAACTAGGCCTAAAGAAACAGGTTCAACAGTGTCAACAATTGCTTGTTGGACCAATTAATTTTGAGCACTTAAGAGCTTCATAATGATTTTCACATAGAGAAATAGTTCCAGAAAGTACTGTAATGGTGCCACCAAGTAATGAAAGCTGGAGCTGGTTCACAGTCAGCCTGGTCCAAGGCATTGACATTTAAACTATCAGCTATTTACAAATAACTGAACCTGCCTGTGCATCTCTTTATCACTGTCTACTAGGTCCTACTCTAGGAAAGACAGCCTGCTACTGCTGCTACCGGTTATCCTTTTAGCTTGCACAGAGGATGTCTGACTGTGGAGGTCCAGCTGCTGCTGACTTTTCTGCCTATAAGGAAATACGTTGTTTTCTTTATATGACTAGGAGAACATACAATACAATGAAAAATGAGCTAAACCGTTAAAAGATACAAAATCAAGCATTTGAATTCAGGGGGTTGAATTAAGACTGCCCTGTCTTATATATAGTTATTATGACTGGAGCTGTTTTGATAATTTTATTTTCATCTTGGCCACCAAAATGAAAGCTATTTTAATTCATGTCAAACTGAAAGGGGAAAAAGAATCACAACATAAAGAGACAAAGGAATTCCATGGTGGTAGTGCATTATGAAAGCAGTGTAAATGAAGGGATAGATTCGGGCTTCATTGCACCAAGGTGCACCAGAGCCTTGGGGAGCTGCTCTAGCAGCTTAACTGGCCAGCTGCTTGTCATAGTTATCTGTCAGGGTGGGTTGTTCTTGCCGGTGCTGTAGGAAACAAATACCTAAAGTACCAGGAAATTAGTTTCCTTCTGAGAGATGGTTACCCTTGCCTCCCTTGCCTCTACCCCAGCATTTTGTGGCAGGATGTTCTATGTTGAAATTGCTTCAGTCTCTGGAAAAATATTTAAACATTTTTTGAAGCATGAGGTGGAACCAAGAGCTTTCATTTCCCAACTGAGTATCCTGAGTAGGGTATTACAAAAATCCTTACACTCTCCTTGTGGTTCAATGATTTAGGGCTTTTTTTTTTAATGTATTTATATAAAAGTGAAATATCATCAAAACAGCTAGAATGTCATATACCTTGTGGTTAGAATAGTCTCCTCTGAGCAGTCTTGGTAGACTTTATTTTTATTTCTACTGAAAATCAACTGTCAAAATCAATTTTTAGTTTTGGTTACTCATGTTTACCAGCAGTTCTAATTTCTGCTCAGTTTTAGCAGCATCTTTGCTTCATTGCTCCTTTTGTGTCAGGACCATCTTGTCGACCACTGGGCAGTTTCAGTGGGTTGGAGGGGCCAGAAGGATACAGTTGAGACCTACTGAGCCTGTCTGTGAAATGGATGAGTGCTAACTGTAGCTAGAAATGGAAACTGAATGGGAAGCCTGACCTTAAACGACTGAATAGAAGGGAAGTACTGTGCCTGTTGTCTAAACTTAGATCATGTTTTGCAGCTGGAATTATTCTGGAAATTTGATTTGATTTTTCAAGTCATCCTGGAGTAGCCAAAACTAAGTAAGTTTTTTGGTTAATAGAACAATCCTGTTCTTGTGGTGCTGTCTCTAGTTAAAGGATCACGTGCTAAGTTTGCCACAGGACCCCTGCCTCATTTGGCACATGAGTAGGACATTAATTTAAAAAAAAGCCCTAATTCTATGAGGTTCTTGTTTGTAGTACTTCAGGAAGGTGTAAAAGTGTCAGGAAATGGCCAGGAAGTAATGAAAGGCTCTTAACGACTAGAGAACTTGAGTTTGGTCCTACATAATTGGATTTTACCCTTGCTCCTGCTACAGGGTTTCTGTGCAAGACTTACAGAGTCACAGCCATCTTTTGTTTATTTCCTGAATGTCAAAGGGGAACATCTGTGGCCCTTTTTGCATTAGTCAAAAATAGTCACATAGGGACCTGAAAGTGGCTGCGTTGATCTTTGAAGAGAGAGAATTGCTGAGCTCTGGAAAGATGTCACTGTCCTGGTGTCTCAAGCTGGAACTCCAAATTTAAGAGACAGTCAACAGGTTTTGACACTGATCTCTAGATACCTTATGTGAAATGAGGGTTGAACTGTTATTTTCTCTCCTGAGGAGTCTTGAAAAATTAAATTTCTTAACATTTGTAGAACATTGAAATTCTATGAGGAGAACACCACAGTCACAGTCAGAAGGAAATTCCTATTTTAAGCATTTGGGATATTTAGATGAGGCGTAACAAAAACAAACAAATAAAAAGACATTGTCAATACGGAGTTTTACATATGTACTATAAGGAGTGTAGAAGTATGGCACGTGGTTCTGCAAATAAGTCATGTATCATAAACAGTATGTAAAAAGAAGACAAAACTACATAAATAGCATTAATTCAAGCCTTTTCCAGATCAGATGTTTCATTCTGCAGGCTTCTCTGCTTTATAGGTAGACAGTTTGAATTTGGAAGTAATGGTAAGATTTTTTTTGAGAGCAAACATCTGCAGAGGGGAGGATAACTTCTTCAAACTGTCTATTACTGCTGCCCCTCAAATACAATTTCTGCATCAAGAAGGGTTCAGGGAAGTCCTAAAGAGTGAATTTCCCAGCTCCTGCATCCCAAGAAAGACGGGAGGTGCTGAAAAGCAGGTTTTTCAGCAGAGTACTGTCTTCACCTTTCTTTAAAAATAAGGACATGTGGTCTCTTTCTAATCAGGAGTGACTGGAATTCCTTCTGCAGCCAGCAGCGACCTGACGCTCAGACAGGAAGTCAAGTGGGTGTCTGGTCCAAACTTAGCTCAGGGGACAAGGCATCCCAATGCTTGGCCAGTTACCAACCACTTTCTGCTGACAGAAACATATGACTGTAATGACGCCCCATATTTTTCTACTTTGTCTCAATTTATTTCATTTTGTAACATAGCAAAAATTTCTTTGCATGTTGAGGAAATGAAAAAACACCACCTTCTTCTGATTAAGTGCTTGCTAATAATCTCATTGTTGCCAAAACCAGAACAAAAACAATCCTCTGTTGTTATTAGCAAATATGAGTCACAAGGAAAAATGTTAAAGGCACAACAGTTTTATGATCCTACAGAGACAAACCAACATTAGTATGTGGTATGCAAATAAACATACATCTTCCAGAATTATCTTATGTATTCACATATATCTTTATATAAATGCTTCTGTTGGTCTTAATGTCAGGAGGTTGTCTCTACCGGTCACTCAGAACATAGATTAATAATAGACCTTGTTATATAGCTGTGATAGAAAGAACTTTGTGTTTCTGTAACATTTTCTTCAGATGATCTCAAAGCACTTTGCAAATAATTATGTTTCATCATGTCCTGGTAATATAATTTGTTTCATTCTTATTTACTTGATTTGAAGTTTCCTGAGGCCTGTAGAGAGAAACAACTGTGCTCGTAAACAGGCACTCAGGAATTTTCACCTACATAAAACCCACAACTGAAATGTAACCTGCATGTCCCCCACAAGACTGTCACCGTACTTCAGCAGGAGGACTTTTTTGCAGGTGCCTGTCGGCAGAGGCAATGTTACACAGGCTCTTTCCTGCTCTCTTTTTTCCCAGTACTGATTTATTCCCAGACATGCTGCTGGAAGCTATTTTGAAGCATATCTGAAAATTATGTGAGGCCGCATACAAGTAGTTTATCCCTCCAGTAATGATTACATTTGGTGCTATTGACAGTCACACCAAAGGCTCATACGGGCAAAATAAAGCACTTCTTTTATCCTTCCAGTTAGATAAGTCATTCCTGCAGAATCTCTTGTTGTTTAAAAATAAAAATCAGCTTACAATGCTGTGCTTGTTCAGGGTGCAGTAAACAAAAATAACTGCAATTCCTGTGCGCATATTTTTCTCCATGCTACTCTCTGTGCTGCCCTTCCCACCACTGGATAATAATGTTTAACAGTATAATGCCCAGACAAGCCTGGAGAAGTGAAGACAGGTTTCTTTGTAACACCAACGTTTTTCCTCCCCTGACTTGGAGCATTGCTGTTGCTGAAGGGAGCTTTCCAGTAGCTTATCTCCTTTCATCTTCTGCTGCAGGCATCACATGTAGCCATGACTACGGGAATGGTCTCATGTAAGACTCGGCAACTCCCCTTAGATACCGGCAAGCCTGGTTACACGTGGAGGAGCACATGGACACGGTAGTCTCCCTCCTGAGGAGTTCTGAGTTAAGGGGCTGAGGGTCAATTCCATGATATGGTTGCTTGAAACTAAAGCAGTAACCTCAGCCTTTACAGCCCTGTCTTCATGTCCTACTTGTCCCTTCACAGAGTGCCACTCTGTCCTGGGAGCTGGCTGAGCAGGTGAAGTTTACTGATGACTGCTTGTGCTGGGTTAGCAGAGACCACAGGAAACTCTTTATTCTTTTGCTGAGTTGGCTGCAGAAGACCAGAGTTGGAGAGGATGAAGAGAAGGCGTGCAAGTAAGAGGGTATCATTGCAGAGGGCTGCTCAAGGCTGGACAGGCGTCTTCAGTGTGGTTGCATCGGTGCAGCACTTCCCAGCTCCAGCAGGATCCCACCAGCTTTATATACATCTGCTAATAGTGACGACCCAAGCAGTGGGTCTGGAGAACAAGGCATTTGGTGCTGAGGAGATGGTGTCTGCATGATACACATTTCTGGACTTTTTGTTACTGCAGGCTACCTTCACTCTCATTCCTTGGAGTAAAGAGCCACTGATGGTCACCTGATCTGACCCTGCTCTGAACTGAAACACAGAGGTACACCCCCATGAAAGTGGCCATGCTGCCTCTAGGCGAGCCCACATAGCTATAACTTGTGTTCCAAAAAACTTTTTCCACAGCTGGACCCTCCTCACCTTCAGATTCCTTCTGCTAATAAAGCAGCACCTAATAGTTCCCCATCTCTCACTGGTAGACAAGCAGTTGATTGTACAGCACTTGGAGAGTTTAGAAGCACTGTGGAGTATGCACTAAATATAATTAGTATTTTGCAGCTAAATGTATTATATTTTTTATTTGTTAATGATGTTAATCAATATTAACCTTTTGTCCACTCGGGTATTATTATAACATTATAATGCACAACCAATTGCCTCTATCACTACTTGGAATGTGATTATGTTGAGGCTAAGAAAATTAGATAGTGCAGTAAATAGACCCTGTGTTTGTTTCTTACAAAACAAAGAGGTATCAATGGACCTGTTCATTATTTTCTGTTATAATTTGATACTGATACATAAGAAAAATTATGTATTGAAATTTCAGCCCCATTAACTTATGTGTCTATGCTCATAAGCTTGTGTGCATTTGTATGTTAATAACATTTGTAATACTGTCAAATAATATTACTTATTCAAAACAAAACAAAACAAAACCCAAAAAAACCACCAAAACCAACCAACCAACCAAACAAACAAAAAAAAACCAACCAAAAAAAAAAACCCCAACACATTGTCTCAAAGGAATTATTAACTTCAGAGTACACGCATCTTTTTGGTTTCCAGTCCTGTTTTTCCCCTGGTAATTATGCTGAATAATATATGACTTTTCATTACAAACTATCCAGTAGGGATTACAAGCTACAGCAGACATCTCAGTTAATATAGCTGTTGGAACCTTAACTATTACATTCCCATTTGCATTTTCCTTCTTACTTTTAATTGAGCAACATTTAATGTTACATTACAATTTATTTGTGTGGGTCTTAATCTTGATCTCTTAAGTATTCAGGCTTAATGAGCCAATTCTTTATTATTTTATTGATACATAAAGTGTCTATGGAACAATGTCAATTAACAATGCCCTTGTGATTAAAAGCAATAGACATTACATTTAAGAAGTCAGTTTTATAAGTATGAACTAGTGTGTATCTTAATTCATGCAGTCCAATATTGATTAACTCTTCTGCTATATTCTATTATACATATGCATAGTTTGATATAAATATATATTTAAAGGTAAATATATACGTTAACATCTATATACTCATGTGAATGAAATTGTGTATGTAAGTAAATTCATGAGTTAGGATATGGATTAAGAGGCAGTCTTTGCTGCCTGTTATTGACAATCCAATTAAGCCAGTTATCACTAAGTTACATACTAGTTTTGTGAGCTTAAAGGAGACTATATCTAAGAACAAATTTTTAAATGGTGAAGTTATGCAATCACAAATTATGATCAAAACTTGTTAGATCAAAACTTGATCTGCTGTCTGCTATATGCCATTTCTTTCATTTCCATCC